>CAUPSL010001099.1:0-35704 GCA_963514005.1 Raja brachyura
AGATTGAGAGGGGATCTTATAGAAACGTACAAAATTCTTAAGGGGTTGGACAGGCTAGATGCAGGAAGATTGTTCCCGATGTTGGGGAAGTCCAGGACAAGGGGTCACAGCTTAAGGATAAGGGGGAAATCCTTTAGGACTGAGATGAGAAGGACTTTTTTCACACAGAGAGTGGTGGGTCTCTGGAACTCTCTGCCACAGAGGGTAGTTGAGGCCAGTTCGTTGGCTATATTTAAGAGGGAGTTAGATGTGGCCCTTGTGGCTAAGGGGATCAGGGGGTATGGAGAGAAGGCAGGTACGGGATACTGAGTTGGATGATCAACCATGATCACATTGAATGGTGGTGCAGGCTCGAAGGGCCGAATGGCCTCTACTCCTGCACCTATTGTCTATGTTTGTAGGACGAAGGGCTGAATGGCCTACTGCTCCTAATTTCTATGTTTCTATTTAGAATATTTGTTTAAGAAGGAACTGCAGATGCTGGGAAAAAAAAAAATCGATGGTGGACAAAAATGCTGGAGGAACGCAGCGGGTGAGGCAGCATCTGTGGAGCGAAGGAATGGGCGACGTTGCGGGTCAGGTCTCGACCCGTTCCTTCGCTCCATGGATGCCGCCTCACCCGCTGAGTTTCTCCAGCATTTTTGTCTATTTAAAATATTTGGTGATTTTTGTAATTGTGCGGCAGTTGGTATTATGCGTTGCAGTTTTAGCGACACATGACAGATACAGGCCCTTCGGCCCACCGGGTCCGTCCTGTCCGTCGATCACCGCGCCAGCGATTCACGCTACCCTACGCACACCTGGGACCATTTACAATTTTCGCGGAAGCCAATTTACAACTGTTGCAGTCGACAACAAACCTGCACGTCTTTGGAGTGTGGGGGGAAACCGGAGCACCCGGGGACAGCCCACGCGGGTCACGGGGAGAGCGTGCAAACTCCGTACAAGCAGCGCCCGCAATCTGGACGGAGCCCGGGTCTCTGGCGCCGCAACTCTACCGCTGCGCCACCGCTTTGTAAATATTCTTGTCGTAAATAGTTGAATAAATAGTTGAGCTGCGAAGGGCGGTCACGGTGGCGCTAGCGGTAGAGTTGCTGCCTCACAGCGAATGCAGCGCCGGAGACCCGGGTTCCATCCCGACCGCGGGCGCTGTCTGTACGGAGTTGGCACGTTCTCCCCGTGACCTGCGTGGGTTTTCTCCGAGATCTTCGGTTTCCTCCCACACTCCAAGGACGTGCAGGTTAATTGGTAAATGGAAAAATTGTCCCCAGTGGGAATAGGATAGCGTTAGTGTGCGGGGATCGGTGGTCGGCACGGACCCGGGGGGCCGAAGGGCCTGTTTCCGCGCTGTATCTCTAAAACTAAACATCTTTTCGGTTGAAGCAGTCTGGTGCTGGCCCAGTGATCTTGGGACCGCACAGCGGGAATGCCGGGACCACACAGTGGGAATGCCGAACCACAGTGGGAATTCCGAACCGCACAGCGGGAATGCTGGGACCACACTGCGGGAATGCTGGGACCACACTGCGGGAATGCTGGGACCACACTGCGGGAATGCCGAACTGCAGTGGGAATTCCGAACCGCACAGCGGGAATGCTGGGACCACACTGCGGGAATGCCGGGACCACACTGCGGGAATGCCGGGACCACACTGCGGGAATGCCGGGACCACACTGCGGGAATGCCGGGACCACACTGCGGGAATGCTGGGACCACACTGCGGGAATGCTGGGACCACACTGCGGGAATGCTGGGACCACACTGCGGGAATGCTGGGACCACACTGCGGGAATGCTGGGACCACACTGCGGGAATGCTGGGACCACACTGCAGGAATGCCGGGATCACACTGCGGGAATGCCGGGACCCCACTGCGGGAATGCTGGGACCACACTATTGGAATGTTGGGAGCACACAGCAGGAATGCTGGGACCACACTGTGGGAATGTTGGGACCACACAGCAGGATTGCCAAACAGTTCTGCGGGAATGCCGAACTGCACAGCGGGAATGCTGGGACCACACAGCGGGAATGCTGAACCGTTCTGCAGGAATGCTGGGACCACACATTTGGAATTTCGTATCGCACAGTGGGAATGCCGTACCGCACTGCGGGAATGCTGGGACCACACTGCGGGAATGCTAGGACCACACTGCGGGAATGCTGAACCGCACAGTGGGAATGCCGAACCGCACAGCGGGAATGTCAAACCGCACAGCGAGAATGCCGAACCGCACAGCGGGAATGCCGAACTGCACAGCGGGAATGCCGAACTGCGCAGTGGGAATGTCGAACTGCGCAGTGGGAATGTCGAACTGCGCAGTGGGAATGTCGAACTGCGCAGAGGGAATGCTGGGACCACACAGTGGGAATGCTGAACGGTACAGCGGGAATGTTGATCCGCTCTGCAGGAATGCTGGGATCGCACAGTGGGAATGCTGAACCATACAGCGAGAATGCTAGGACCACACAGTGGGAATGCTGAGCCGCTCTGCAGGAATGCTGGGATCGCACAGTGGGAATGCCGGGACCACACAGTTGGAATTCCGTACCGCACAGTGGGAATGCCGTACCGCACAGTGGGAATGTTGGGACCACTGTGGGAATGCCCGGACCGCAACGTGGGAATGCGGGGACCGTCTTTCCCCTTCCCCGTACCTCAATACTCTCCTCCCTGGCCTCACACTCCGGCTGGATCACCTCCACCCTCCGTCGCTTCCCCTTGGGGGCGCCGTCATCCCGTGGGGCCGAGCCCGACCCTGGCTGCGGGGTCCCTGTGGGGAGAAGAGACGGTCAGCACGGGCGAGGCAGGAGGGGCAGAGAGGAGATTCATCCCTGCCCACCCTGCTGACATTACCCCCCCCCCCCCCCCACCATCAGTGAGTGGAGGCGGGATTGAGTGGGGATGGGAATGGAGGGAGGATTGGGAGGGAGGGAGGGGGACGGAGGGAGAATGAGAGGGGAGTGAATGGGGATGGAGGGAGCGGGGAGGGGGTGGGAGTGAGTGGGGTGGGACGTGTGCGGGGAGGGAGAGTGAGTGGGGATGCGACAGTGGGGAGTGAGCGGGGAGGGGACAGGGACAGTAGTGGCGAGGGTGGGGAGTGAGCTGGGACGGGATGGATCTCTCAGGGTCAGGTGTGTGTGTGTGTGTGTGTGTGTGTGCGCGCGCATGTGTGTGTGTGTGTGTGTGCGCGTGTGTGTGTGTGCTTGTGAGTGTGTGTGTGTGAGTGAGCGTGCGTGTGTGTGAGCGTGAGTGAGCGCGCGTGTGTGTGCGTGTGAGTGTGTGTGCGTGTGAGTGAGCGTGGGCGTGCGTGTGAGTGTGTGCGAGCGTGTGAGTGAGTGTGTGCGAGTGTGTGTGTGTGCGAGTGTGTGTGTGCGCGTGTGAGCGTGTGCGTGAGTGTGTGTGTGAGTGTGTGTATGTGTGTGCGTGTGTGTGCGAGTGTGTGTGTGTGTGTGTGCGTGCGTGAGTGTGTGTGTGCGAGTGTGTGTGTGTGTGTGTGTGTGTGTGTGCGTGTGTGCTTGTGTGAGTGTATGTGTGAGTGTGTGTGTGTGAGTGCGTGCAGGTAAACATGTTTGGCACGGCGCTGTTTTCTGGGTAAACGCTGTGCTCAGCTGCCAAATGCTTGGTCAGCAGCAGCTAATCAATCACTGCACATTTACAGCCTCCTGTAGTGCCGACACTGTCTGATAACACAGGCCTCACTCAGCAAGACCAGGCCAATAAAGGCCTTGAATTTACTCAATGTGCGAAGGGCATGAGCTGATAAGTTGCTGACGGCTGCAATAAAGGCAAGAACATTCCTCATAAAAAGCAGCCGGGATTATCAGGAGCTGCTACCTCGCCGGAGAATGGCATCAATGATTAGTTTAGTTCAGAGATACAGCGCGGAAACAGGCCCCTCGGCCCACCGACCAGCGATATCCCACACGCTAACACTATCCTACACACACTGGGGACAATTTACATTTATAGTAAACCAATTAACCTACAAACCTGCTCGTCTTTGGAGTGTGGGAGGAAGCCAAATATCTCGGAGGAAACCCATGGGGAGAACGTGCAAACTCCGTGCAGACAGCACCGCTAGTCAGGATCGGACCCGGGTCTCTGGCGCTGTGAGGCAGCAGCTCTACCGCTGCACCACCGTGCCCCCCCATAATGCTCAACCTGTCCCACAAGCTTTGCGCAGGCACCTTCACCAGGGGACAAGTCTCCGCCATCTACACCCAAAGGGGGACAACTGCCGGGTGGAAGGTTGCTTCTGGGACTAGCGTTTAGTTTAGTTGCAACGAGGTCTAGTGAAACGCTTTTGGTGTGTGCTTACCAGTCAGCAGAAAGACATGATATGAAGATTACAATCGAGCCATTTACATGATAGGGGAATAACTTTTATTGCAAGGTACAGCTAGTAAAGTCCGATCAAAGACAGTCCGAGGGTCACCAAAGAGGTAGGTGGCAAGTCAGGACTGCTCTCTGCTTGTGGTAGGATGGTTCAGTTGCCTGATACCAGCTGAGCAGAAACTGTCCCTGAATCTTTAGGTGTGCGTTTTCACACTTCTGTACCCCTTGCCCGATGGGAGAGGGGGGAAGAGGGAGTGGCTAGGATAAGACCGGTCCTTGATGATGCTGCCGGCCTTGCCGAGGCAGCGTGAGGTGTAGACGGAGTCAATGGAAGGGAGGTTGGTTTGTGCAAGAAGGAACTGCAGATGCTGGTTTAAAGATTTGGCCTTTTAACCTTCTCCTTCTGCAATTTGAGGAGGAGAACGTTAAATCGGAAGTGGCAGTGATGCAGCTGAACAAAGGGGACTATGAAGGCATGAGAGGGGAGCTGGCCAAGGTCGGCTGGAAAGGGATCCTAGCAGGAATGACGGTGGAACAGCAATGGCAGGGATGTCTGGGCACAATCCGGAATCCGCAGGATCATTTCATTCCAAAAAGGATGAAAGATTCTAAGGGGAGTAGGAGGCAACCGTGGCTGACAAGAGAAGTTAGGGATAGAATAAAACTAAAAGAAAAGATGTATAACACAGCAAAGAGTCGCCGGAAGCCAGAGGATTGGGAAACTTTCATAGGACAACAGAAGGAAACAAAACGGGCAATACGGGCTGAAAAGATGAAGTACGAGGGGAAGCTGGCCAGGAATATAAAGACGGACAGTAAAAGCTTCTTTAGATATGTTAAGGGAAAAAGAGTAGCGAAGTTAAATGTGGGTCCCTTGAAGGCAGACACGGGTGAAATTATTATGGGCAACAAGGAAATGGCAGAAGAGTTGAACAGGTACTTCGGATCTGTCTTCACTAAGGAAGACACAAACAATCTCCCAGATGTACTGGAGGACAGAGGATCTAAGGGGGTCGAGGAACTGAAAGAAATTTTCATTAGGCGAGAAATGGTATAGGGTAGGCTAATGGGACTGAAGGATGATAAATCCCCTGGGCCTGATGGTCCCAGGGTCCTCAGGGAGGTGGCTCTAGAAATAGTGGACACATTTGGGGATCATTTTCCAATGTTCAATAGATTCAGGATCAGTTCCTGTGGATTGGAGGATAGCTAATGTTATCCCACTTTTCAAGATAGGAGCGAGAGAGAAAACGGGGAATTACAGACCAGTTAGCCTGACTTCGGTGGTGGTAAAGATGCTGGAGTCAATTATTAAAGGGGTAATAATGGGGCGTTTGGATAGCAGTAAAAGGATTAGTCCAAGAACATGGATCTATGAAAGGGAAATCATGCTTGACTAATCTTCTGGAATTTTTTGAGGATGTGACAAGTAAAATGGATGAAGGGGTGCCAGTGGATGTAGTGTATCTAGACTTTCAGAAAGCCTTTGATAAGGTCCCGCACGGGAGACTGGTGACTAAAATTAGAGCACATGGTATTGGGGGTAGGGTGTTGACACGGATTGAAAATTGGTCGGCAGACCGGAAGCAAAGAGTAGGAGTGAACGGGTCCTTTTCAGAATGGCAGGCAGTGGCGAGTGGAGTGCCGCAAGGCTCGGTGTTGGAGCCACAACTGTTTACCATATATATTAATGATTTGGAAGAGGGAATTAGGAGCAAGTTTGCAGATGACACAAAGCTGGGTGGCAGTGTGAACTGTGAAGAGGATGTTAGGAGGTTGCAGGGGGACCTGGACAGGTTGAGTGAGTGGGCCGATGCGTGGCAGATGCAGTATAATATAGATAAATGTGAGGTTATCCACTTTGGCGGCAAAAACAAGGGGGCAGATTATTATCTCAATGGGGTTAGGTTAGGCAAGGGGGAGGTGCAGCGAGACCTGGGTGTTCTTGTACACCAGTCACTGAAAGTTGGCGTGCAGGTACAGCAGACAGTGAAGAAAGCTAATGGAATGTTGGCCTTCATAACAAGAGGATTTCAGTACAGGAGTAAAGAGGTTCTTCTGCAGTTGTATAGGGCTCTGGTGAGACCACATCTGGAGTATTGTATACAGTTTTGGTCTCCTAATTTGAGGAAGGATATCCTTGTGATTGAGGCAGTGCAGCGTAGGTTCACGAGATTGATCCCTAGGATGGCAGGACTGTCATATGATGAAAGATTGACAAGGCTAGGCTTATATTCACTGGAGTTTAGAAGGATGAGGGGGGAATCTTATAGAAACATAAAATTATAAAAGGACTGGACAAGCTGGATGCAGGAAAAATGTTCCCAATGTTGGACGAGTCCAGAACCAGGGGCCACAGTCTTAGAATAAAGGGGAGGCCATTTAAGACTGAGGTGAGAAAAACAAAATTCACCCAGAGTGTTGTGAATTTGTGGAATTCCCTGCCACAGCGGGCAGTGGAGGCCAAGTCACTGGATGGATTTAAGAGAGAGTTAGATAGAGCTCTAGGGGCTAGTGGAGTCAAGGGATATGGGGAGAATGCAGGCACGGGTTATTGATTGGGGACGATCAGCCATGATCGCAATGAATGGCGGTGCTGGCTCGAAGGGCCGAATGGCCTCCTCCTGCACCTATTTTCTATGTTTCTAAACCGAAGATACACACAAAATGCTGGAGTAACTCACTGGGCCAGGCAGCATCTCTGGAGAGAAGGAATGGGTGACGTTTCGGGTCGAGACCCTTCTTCAGAAGCTCGAGAAGGTGCGGAAAAGTCATAAGGATGTTACCTCGACTGGAGTTATGGGGAGAGGCTGGGTCTGCTTCCCCGTGGAGGCTGAGCGGTGACCTGAGAGAGGTTTACAAACTTAGATTCATTAGATAGCCAGAGTGCTAGTTAAAAGCTGGAGTAACTCAGCGGGACAGGCAGCATCTCTGGAGAGAAGGAATGGGCGACGTTTCGGGTCGAGACCTTTGGAGACTGGTTTGTGTGACGGTCTGGGCTGCACCCACTGTTCGCTGAAATTTATTGTGATCTTGGATGGAGCTGTTCCCAAACCAAGCTGTGATGCATCCCGATAAAATGCTCTCTGGTGGTGTGCCTCGGGGTTCCGTGCTGGACCCATTGCTGTTTGCCATCTATATTAAGATGAGACGTACAAGGCAAGATTAGCAAGTTTGCAGGTGACACTAACGTGAGTGGTTTTGTAGATAGTGAATATTGTTTTGAAAAATTCATCAGGATCTAGATCGGTTGGGCAGGTGGGGCTGAGGAATGCTTGATGGAATTTAATACAGAGAAATGCGAGGTGTTGCATTTTGGAAAGTGTAAAATTGGCAGGACCTACACAATGAACAGCAGGGCTCTGGCCCAGCCCTCTCTGCCCCTGCCCTCCCTGCCCCTGCCCTCCGTCTGCCCCTGCCCTCTCCCTTCCCCTGCCCTCCCTCTGCCCCTGCCCTCTCTCTGGCCCTGCCCTCCATTTGCCCTCTCCCTGTTCCTGCCCTCTCTCTGCCCCTGCCCTCCCTTTGCCCTCTCCCTGTCCCTGCCCTCTCTCTGCCTCTGCCCTCCCTTTGCCCTCTCCCTGTCCCTGCCCCCCCTCTGCCCCTGCCCCCCCTCTGCCCCTGCCCTCTCTCTGCCCCTGCCCTCTCCCTGCCCCTGCTCTCTCTCCCTGCCCCTGCCCTCTCCCTGCCCCTGCCCTCTCCCTGTCCCTGCCCTCTCTCTGCCTCTGCCCCTGCCCCTGCCCTCTCTCTGCCCCTGCCCTCTCCCTGCCCCTGCCCTCTCTCTGCCCCTGCCCTCCCTCTGCCCCTGCCTTCTCCCTGCCCCTGCCCTCCCTCTGCCCCTGCCCTCTCCCTGCCCCTGCCCTCCCTCTGCCCCTGCCCTCTCCCTGCCCTCTCTCTGCCCCTGCCCTCTCCCTGTCCATGCCCTCTCTCTGCCCCTGCCCTCTCCCTGCCCCTGCCCTCTCTCTGCCCTCTCTCTGCCCCTGCCCTCTCCCTGCCCCTGCTCTCCCTCTGCCCCTGCCCTCTCCCTGCCCCTGCTCTCTCTCTTCCCCTGCCCCCCCTCTGCCCTCTCCCTGCCCCTGCTCGCCCTCTGCCCCTGCCCTCTGCTTCTCTAGCCGCGCCTGCGAGTTGGGGGCTATGCGTGAGTGGATAGGGCGGGACATGGGGTAAAAGGAGCGTTTAAATAATATTAATTTAATATCAAGGGGGGTGGTTAGTGTGTGTGTGTATGGGGGGTGGTTAGTGTGTGTGTGTGTGTGTGTGTGTGTGCGTGTGTGTATGTATGGGGGGTGGTTAGTGTGTGGGGGGGGTGGTTAGTGTGTGGGGGGGTGGTTAGTGTGTGTGTGTGTGTATATGGGGGGTGGTTAGTGTGTGGGGGGGGTGGTTAGTGTGTGGGGGTGGTTAGTGTGTGGGGGGTGGTTAGTGTGTGGGGGGTGGTTAGTGTGTGGGGGGTGGTTAGTGTGTGGGGGGGTGGTTAGTGTGTGGGGGGTGGTTAGTGTGTGGGGGGGTGGTTAGTGTGTGGGGGGGTGGTTAGTGTGTGGGGGGGTGGTTAGTGTGTGGGGGGGTGGTTAGTGTGTGGGGGGTGGTTAGTGTGTGGGGGGGTGGTTAGTGTGTGGGGGGTGGTTAGTGTGTGGGGGGGTGGTTAGTGTGTGGGGGGGTGGTTAGTGTGTGGGGGGTGGTTAGTGTGTGGGGGGTGGTTAGTGTGTGGGGGGGTGGTTAGTGTGTGGGGGGTGGTTAGTGTGTGGGGGTGGGGGTGGTTAGTGTGTGTGTGTGTGTGTGTGTATATGGGGGGTGGTTAGTGTGTGGGAGGGGTGGTTAGTGTGTGGGGGGGTGGTTAGTGTGTGGGGGGTGGTTAGTGTGTGGGGGGGTGGTTAGTGTGTGGGGGGTGGTTAGTGTGTGGGGGGTGGTTAGTGTGTGGGGGGGGTGGTTAGTGTGTGGGGGGGTGGTTAGTGTGTGGGGGGTGGTTAGTGTGTGGGGGGGGTGGTTAGTGTGTGTGTGTGTGTGTGTGTGGGGGGTGGTTAGTGTGTGGGGGGGTGGTTAGTGTGTGGGGGGTGGTTAGTGTGTGGGGGGGGTGGTTAGTGTGTGTGTGTGTGTGTGTGTGGGGGGTGGTTAGTGTGTGGGGGGGGGTGGTTAGTGTGTGTGTGTGTGTGTGTGTATATGGGGGGTGGTTAGTGTGTGGGGGGGGTGGTTAGTGTGTGGGGGGGTGGTTAGTGTGTGTGTGTGTGTGTGTATGTATGGGGGGTGGTTAGTGTGTGGGGGGGTGGTTAGTGTGTGGGGGGGGGTGGTTAGTGTGTGTGTGATGCCGCAGGCCGCCCCCCCGCACAACCGCACATTGAGGGGACAGGACCTAACGGGACCCACTTGGTCTAGTAGTTCCTTAACCACCTATTCTTAGTGACAGGTGAAGAAGGGCCCAGACCCGAAACGCCACCTATTAAGAATAAGGGGCAAGGCAGTTAGAACGGAGATGAGGAAACACTTTTTCTCACAGAGAATGGCGAGTCTGTGGAATTCTCTGCCTCAGAGGGCGGTGGAGGCCGGTTCTCTGGATACTTTCAAGAGAGAGCTAGATAGGGCTCTTAAAGATAGTGGGGTCAGGTGATATGGGGTAGAGGGCAAGGAACAGGGTACTGATTGTGGATGATTAGCCATGATCACTTTGAATGGAGGTACTGGCTTGAAGAGCCGAATGGCCTCCTCCTGCACCTATTGTCTATTGTCTATAATGTGCGGCCCCTGGTTCTGGACTCCCCCTACATCGGGAACATGCCTCCTGCCTCTAGCGCATCCAAACCCTTAATAATGGGTTTATTTATGTCCATTCTGGCAACATATGACAGTCCCGTCATCCCGGGAATTAACCTTGTGGAATTCCCTGCCACAGAGGGCAGTGGAGGCCAAATCACTGGATGGATTTAAGAGAGAGTTAGATAGAGCTCTAGGGGCTGGTGGAGTCAAGGGATATGGGGAGAAGGCAGGCACGGATTATTGATAGCGGACGATCAGCCATGATCACACTGAATGGCGGTGCCGGCTCGAAGGGCCGAATGGCCTCCCCCTGCACCTGTTGTCTATGTTAATTACGTGGAGCGCAGGAGGATGAGGGGTGATCTTTTAGAGTTGTACAAGATCAGGACAGGTAGATGCACAGTCTTGTACCCAGTGGAGGGCAATCAAGAGCCGGGGGACATAGATTTAAGGTGAGGGTGGAAAGATTCAACTGGAAGCACAGGGGCATAGAGGGTGGCGGGTGTATGGAACGAGCTGCCGGAGAAGGTAGTTGAGGCTGGGACTGTCGCAAGGTTTAAGACATTTGAACAGTTACATGGATAGGACAGGTGTGGAGGCATGTGGGCCCAAATGCAGGCAGGTGGGACTAATGTAGATGGGCCATGTTGGTCAGCATTGGCGAGTTGGGCCAAAGGGCCTGTTTCCGTGCTGTGTGACTATGCGTTGCAGACCCAAGTCAGAGGGAGAGGGGACGTTGGTGAACACAAAGCGGGCCGGGCAGCCTCCGCAGAGGGAGACGAGGCTGTGGTCATGGATTCTTCCGGGTTGCCTCGTTGTGCATTACACCTGGCCACGCAAAGGTGACAGGGGCACAATGAGGCCATTCGGCCCATCAGGTCTACTCCGCCATTCAATCATGGCTGGGCTCTCAATCCCTCCCATCCCCCGTCCATATTCTGGGGAGGGGCGGGGAACGGGACACACGCACACACGCACCGGCACATACCGTCGCCGTCTGACGTGAACTCCCTCACCGCGATCTCCACCATCTTGGCCAGCGGCTGCTCAGCCATCTCGGCAGCCGATCCGGACGCTCCGACCCGGGATGGTTCAGGCTGCTGGAGACGGAAGCTGAAGCTGAGAAACCGCCGGCACGGGGGACTCATCAACGCCACTGCCGCCGCGTAAAACCGCCCCCCCCGCGTAAAACCGCCCCCCTGCAAACCCCCCCCACCCCCCCATGCAACCGGTTACCCCAGTCCCCCGTAAAAGCTCATAGCTCCCTGAAAGTGACGTCACGGGCAGACAGGGTGGTGAAGGCCCAAGTCTCGTGCACGGGACCCAATGCAACACCAGTGCAGTGCTCCCTCAATGCAATGCTCCGACCCCTCCCGCCGATACCACACCCATCCCCCTCCCTCCCTCTATGCAACGACCCTGACCCAATGCAACGCCCGGTTCCTCAATGCAACATCTCTGCTCCAATGCATTAACCCTGACTCATGGCAACCTCCCTGTTCCAATGCCTCAATGCAACGCTTGGCTCCAATGCAACGCCCCTGACTCCACTACAACATCTCTGCACCAATGCATCGTTCTTGAATCAATGCAACCCTGTTCCAAAGCAATGCACCTCCCCATCCCTCAGTGTAACATCCCTCTTCCAATGCCACACACCCCTGACCCAATGCAACACCCCTGCTCCAATTCCGCAATGCAATATCTCTGACCCAATGCGTCAATGCCACACCCTTGCTCCAAGGGCAACGCCCCCTCACTCAATGTAACGTCCCTGACGACCCAATGCAACATCCCTGATGCAAATGCAACATCCCTGATGCACTGGATCCTTCTTGAATCCTCCAATGCATCCTCCAGTGACTAGTGGAGTTCCGCAGGGGTCGATGCTGGTTGCCGCTGCTCTTCACGTTGTGCATTAATGATTTGGACGAGGGGATTGAAGGCTTTGTGGCCAAGTTTGCGTATAGAACGAAAATCGGTGGAGAGGCAGGTCGTGCCGAGAAAGCAGGGACTCTGCAGAACGACTTGGATAGTGGGCAGATGGAATATAGTGGAGCAAAGTGTGGAGTCGTGCATTTCGATATAGGCGTAGACTATTTTTGTAAATGGGGAGAGAATCCGGAAATCGGAGGCTGCGAAGGGACTTGGTAGCTGGTGCAGGATTCCCAAAAAGTTCCCAATCTGCAAGTCGAATCGGTAGTAAGGAAGGCAAACTCGATTCCAGCATTTACTTCAAAAGAGTCAAGATTCAAGTGTTTTATTGTCACATGTCCCAGGTAGGACAACGAAATTCATACTTGCTGCAGCACAACAGAATGTGTGAACACAGTACACTGCAAACAATATGATAAAAGAGAGGAAAAAAAGTTCAGTGTGCAAATTCATATACACACACTCACAAGCACACACATAGAGTACACACACACATATCCATAAGGCGCTGGTCAGGCCGTGTTTGGAGTATTGTGAGCAATTTTTGGCACCATATATGACGAAGGATGTGCTGGCTCTGGAGAGGGTCCAGAGGTTTCAGAAAATGATCCCAGAACAAGATGAGGAGGAATGTCTTTAGTCAGAGGGTGGTGAATCTGTGGAGTTCTTTGCCACAGACGGCTGTGGAGGCCAAGTCAATTGATATTTTTAAGGCAGTGATAGATAGATTCTTGATTAGTGCGGGTGTCAGGGGTAATGGGGTGAAGGCAGGAGAATGGGGTTAGGAGGGAGAGATAGATCAGCCATTATTGAATGGCAGAGTAGACTTGATGGGCCAAATGGCCTAATTCTGCTCCTATTACTTATGACCTTATAATGCAACATGCCTGTTCTTATGCAATGTCCCCTCATCAATGAAACACTGCCTCAATGCAACTTCACTGCTCCAATGAGGCATGCCTGCTCCAATGCGATGACCCAATGCAACATCCCCTGCATCAAGGCAAACCCCCCTGACCCAATGCATCACCCTTTGATCAACGCATTGCAGCAGGGTTGATGCGTTGCTGCAGGGTGTGCTGCCGGGGGTGTCATCGACAGGTTGGGTGAATGGGCAGATGCATGGCAGATGCAATTTAATGTGGATAAATGTGAGGTTATCCACTTAGGTAGCAAAAACAAGAAGGCAGATTATTATCTAAATGGTGTCAAGTTGGGAAAAGGGGCGGTACAACGGGATCTGGGGGTCCTTGTTCATCAGTAAATGAAAGTAAGCATGCAGGTACAGCAGTCAGTGAAGAAAGCAAATGCCATGTTGGCCTTCATAACAAGAGGAGTTGAGTATTGGAGCAAAGAGGTCCTTCTGCAGTTGTTCAGGGCCTTACTGAGACCACACTTGGAGTATTGTGTGCTCGAAGGGATGAATGGCCTACTTCTGCACCTATTCCTGTTCCAATGCAATGCCCCATTCCTAAATGCAACACGTGTAAGAGAGAACTGCAATTGAAGGCAGACACAAAATGCTGTGGTAACTCAGCGGGACAGGCAGCATCTTCGGAGAGAAGGAATGGGTGACTTTCGGGTCGAGACCCTTCTTCAGACTGATGGGGGTGTGACAAAGATGGAAAGACGGGTGGGAGAACTGGGGGGAGGATGTAGAGAGAAAACAAGGGCTATCTGAAGTAAACCCTAAATGCAACACCCCTGGCAACTCAATGCAATCTCCCTGTTCCAATGCAATGTAACGCCCCAACACCAATGCAACTCCCCGACACCAATGTAACAACCCTGACTCCAACGTAACGTCTATCAAGTTACAATATATGTAACAGTCCATCAAGTCTACGCCACTATTCAATCATGGCTGAATAATCTTCTGTGTATGTGTCCAACGACCCAATGCAACACCCTGTCCATCAATGTATCATCCTGGAATCAATGCAACTTCCCTGTTCCAATGCAATACCCCTGACCCAATGCAAGAGCCCTACCCCAATGCAACACCCCTGACAACCCAATGCCCCATCTCTAAATGCAATGCCCCTGATCCAATGCATCATCCCCTGCAGCATTGCATCATCTCATCCCCTGCTGCAATGCATTATCTCATGCTCCAATGCAGCACCCCTGTTCCGTAGCACCATCCCCATCGCAACCCCAATAAAATGCAACGACCCCTGCATCACCCCGTGCAGCATCAACACCCCCCCCCGTGCAACAATGCATGAAACCCCCATGCAGCAATGCATCAACCGCCTCCGTGCAGCGATGCATCAACCTCCCCGTGCATCAATCCCCGTACAGCGATGCATCAACGCATCACCACCCCCGTGCAGCAATGCATCACCCCCCCCCAGTGCAGCAATGCATCACACACACACCCCCACTGCAGCAATGCATCACACCCCCCCAGTGCAGCAATACATCCCCCCCACCGCGAGCGCGCACCGCCCACCTGCCTGACGTCAGCAGCGATTGGTTGTCCGGCGGCGGTTGGGGGGGGGGGGGGCGCTCCACCAATCAGCGCCGTCTATCCGCCGCCCCCCATTGTCCGCGGGCCGCTGATTGACAGGCGCGGCGGTTGGCGGCGGTTGGCCGGGCGGGCGCGCGCGCGCGGGCGGGGAGAGTCGTCGAAGCGGCAGCAGCGGCGGCGGCGGCGGCGGCAGCAACACGTCCGGCCCCCTGTCTCTCCCTCACTCACTCACACCAGATCCCCCCCCCTCTCCGCTGCCCGGCTCTCTCTAGGTCGTGTCAATCCGTGCGGCGGAGAGGACGCGGTGACTGGAGATCGGCCATTCCCCACCGGACGCAGCGACCCGCTCGGCTGGAAGGTCCGTCCGTCCGCCCGCCTGCCCCGCACCAAGATGGCGGCGGCGCTGCCCGCCCCGCACCAAGATGGCGCCGGCGCCCGCTCCCCGCATTGGTCGGCCGGGGCCCCAGCCCCACCAATGGCGGCAGCCTCGCTCGTCCGACTGGCTAATCGAATGGCGTTCTACTCCGTTGGTCGGCGCGGCCGCCAATCAGAGAGCCGGTTAGTTCCCAGTCACCCGCTCCCCCGATGCCTCGGGCGCTGTGATTGGGGCAGCCGGCGCTTGTGACGGGCCAATCAGAGGGTGGCGAGAGGACAGGGACTGACCAATCACAGGTTCGATGTGGGCGGTCTAGGGCCCCCTGCAGGACGACAGTCCATTCAGCCCAACACCCCCTGCTAGCCCATAGTTATGTACAAGAAGGAACTGCAGATGCTGGAAAATCGAAGGTAGACAAAAATGCTGGAGAAACTCACCGGGTGCGGCAGCATCTATGGAGTGAAGGAAATACTGTGGGCGAAGGAAATAGGCAACGTTACCTATTTCCTTCGCCCACAGTTTTTAGTTTGATTGAAGGATACCACGCGGCAACAGGCCCTTCAGCCCACCGAGGCCGTGCCGACCACAATCACCCCGCACACTCGCACTATCCTAGACACACTACAGGACAATTTACTATTTTCTTTGAACCAAAGGCCAATTAACCTGCAAACCGGCACGGCTTTGGAGTGTGGGAGGAAACCGGTGCACCTGGAGAAAACCCACGCAGGCTACGGGGAGAACGGGCAAACTCCATACGGGAGTCAGGATTGAACCCGGGTCTCTGGCGCTGTGAGGCAGCAACTCTGGACAAGTAGATGGTTCTAAAGATAGATGGATCAAGGATTAGATTATAATACGTTAGAGCAGAATAAAAGTGTTCAAGGTTACGAGACAGAAAAATGGGGTTGAGCAAGAAAATAGGACAGCCATGATCCGTTGGCAGAGTGGACTCAATGGGCTGAATGGCCTGATTCTGCTCCTATTTCTTACGGTAATTAGGCCATTCAGCCCATCGAGTTCCTGCTAACTCACACAATTATCACCCATTCTCCCCATCAGCTATCCCCTTACCCACACATTTGGGAGCCTTTCATAGAAACATAGAAATTAGGTGCACGAGTAGGCCATTCGGCCCTTCAAGCCTGCACCGCCATTCAATATGATCATGGCTGATCATCCAACTCAGTATCCCGTACCTGCCTTCTCTCCATACCCTCTGATCCCTTTAGCCACAAGGGCCACATCTAACTCCCTCTTAAATATAGCCAATGGACTGGCCTCAACTACCCTCTGTGGCAGAGAGTTCCAGAGACCCACCACTCTCTGTGTGAAAAAAGTCCTTCTCATCTCGGTCCTAAAGGATTTCCCCCTTATCCATAAGCTGTGACCCCTTGTCCTGGACCTCCCCAACATCGGGAACAATCTTCCTGCATCTAACCTGTCCAACCCCTTAAGAATATTGTAAGTTTCTATAAGATCCCCTCTCGGTCTCCTAAATTCTAGAGAGTATAAACCGAGTCTATGCAGTCTTTGTTCATAGGACAGTCCTGACATCCCAGGATTCAGTCTGGTGAACCTTCGCTGCACTCCCTCTATGGCAATAATGTCCTTCCTCAGATTTGGAGACCAGAATCGCAGAGCATAAGTTCAAAACTTCTAGGTGTACATGTTAGGCCATTGCAGTTCCTTGCAGTTTGGAAAAATACATGGATAGAAAATAGGATAAAGAACTCCTGATTGTATGGAGTTTATGCGTTCTCCCCGTGACCTGCGTGGGTTTTCTCCGAGAACTTTGTTTTCCTCCCAATTGGCTTGGTAAATGTAAAAATTATCCCTGGTGTGTGCAAGGTAGTGTTAATATGCGGGGATAACTGGACGGCGAGGACTCAGGGCGCCGAAGGGTCTGTTTCCGTGCTGTATCTCTCAAAACGAAAGACAATTAGATCATATAAATTGCAGCAGAAAAAGTAAGTAAGTTTATTAAAAAGAGTGTCAAAGAGGGAGTGTCTATGGGGAGAGGGCAGAAGATTAGAGTTGAGAGGATAAAATAGATCAAATGGCGGAGCAGACTCATTGGACTGAATGGCCTGATGATTCTGTTCCTATGTATTATGGTAATTAGGCCATTCAGCCCATTGTTTTGCTAGCCCACACATTTATCACCCAGGAATCCATCAGCTACCCCCTTACCCACACACTTGGGAGCCTTTCCTTGCAGTTTGGCCAAGTACATGGATAGGAAAAGACTAGATCATAAAGGACTAGATCATAAAACATGGGAGCAGAATAAGGGCGTCAACATTTATGGGGCGAAGGCAGGAGAATGGGGTTGAGAGGTTAAAATAGATCAGCCATGATTGAATGGTGGAGAAGAGCTCCTGCACCTATTTTCTATGTTTCTATGTTTCTATGTAAGACTGGATGGGCTGAACGGCCTGATTCCACTCCTGTCGTGGTAATTGGGCATTCGGCCCATCGAGTCTGTCATGGGGTTATGGGCGAAGGCAGGAGAATGAGGTTGATCAGCCATGGTTGAATGGCGGTGTAGACTTGATGGGCTGAATGGCCTAACATGTACACCTAGAAGTTTTGAACTTATGCTTTGCGATTCGATCATGGCTGGTCTATTTTCTCCTGCCTTCTCCCAGTAACTTTTGACATCCTTACTAGTCAACAACCTGTCAATCTCCACTTTAAAAATACCCAATGACTTGGCCAACGCCGCTGTCTGTGGCAATGAATTCCACAGATTCACCACCTTCTGGTTAAAGACATTTCTCCCCATCTCCGTTCTAAAGGTGTGTCCTTTTATTCTGAGGCCATGCCCTCTGGTCCTAGAGTGGAAACATCCCGCCACAGAGGGTCGAGAGGGATATGGGCCAAATGAATGCAAATGAGACGAGCGTAGATGAGGCATCATGGTCGGCAAGGTGGGTGGTGTGGTCTGTTCCTGTGCTGTATGACTCTGATCACATAACACACATACACCAGCGATCACCCCGTACACTCCCACTATCCTACACATGAAGGACAATGAACAATTTTACCAAATCCGATTAACCAACAAACCTGCACGTCTTTGGAATGTGGGAGGAACCCAAAGCGCCTGGAGATAACCCACGCGGTCGCAGGGAGAACGTACAAACTCCGCACAGACAACACCGGTGGTCAGGATCGACCCCGGGTCTCTGGCCCCGTAAGGCAGCAGCGACACCGCTGAGCCACCGTGCTGCCCCGTGGAGAGAGAGAACAGACGGTTTAAGAATAAGGGGTAAGCCATTTAGAAAGGAGACGAGGAAACACTTTTTCACACAGAGAGTGGTGAGTCTGTGGAATTCCCTGCCTCAGGTTCTCTGGGTACTTTCAAGAGAGAGCTAGATAGGGCTCTTAAAGGTACGGAATATCGGGAGAAGGCAGGAACGGGATGATCAGCCATAATCACATTGAATCTGAGGGGTAACTGGCTGGCTCGAAGGGCCGAATGGCCCACTCCTGCACCTATTGTCTATTGATTGTTTCCTCCAAACCTGCCCTATCAATGTACTTGTTTCACGTTCTGAAAGTAGACACAAAGTGCTGGAGTAACACAGCGGGACAGGCAGCATCTCTGGAGAGAAAGAATGGGTTTCAGGTCGAGACCCTTCTTCAGACATTCTGAAACGTCAAGCTTCAACTACCTCCTCTGGCTGTTTTTCCATACACCGACCACCCTTTGTGTGAAAAAGTTACTCCTCATATTCCTTTTAAATCTTTTCCACATCACCTTAAACCTATGTCCTCTGGTCCTCGATTCTCCTACTCAACTCTGTGTATTTACCCGATCTGTTCCTCTCATGATTTTATACACCTCTATAAGATCACCCCTCATCCTCCTGCGCTCCAAGGAATGAGAGTCCCAGCCTACTCAACCTCCCTATAATTCAGACCCTCTAGTCCTGGCAACATCCTCGTAAATCTTCTCTGTACCCGTTCCAGCTTGACAACATCTTTCCTATAACATGGTGCCCTGGTCTGAACATGATACTCCAAATTGTGTGTTGCTCAGGGTCCCAGCATATGTTCCCTCTGCACTTTTACTCCCCTCCGCCTCCAGATGCTTCACGGCAGATGTGTGGCAGTTTAGTTCAGAGGTACAGCACGAAAACAGGCCCTTCCGCTCACCGGGTCCGCACCGACCAGCAATCCCTGCATACTAACGCTATCCTATACACACGAGGACAATTTAACGTTTATGCCGAGCCAATTAACCTACAAACCTGTACATCTGGAGTGTGGGAGGAAACCGAGGATCTTGAAGAAAACCCGTACAGGTCTCGGGGAGAACGTACAAACTCCGTACAGACAGCACCTGCAGTCAGGATTGAACCGGTGCCTCTGGCGCTACCACTGCGCCACCATGCCGCTCTCTGGTGGTTGGACATGCCCCATTCCATTCTCAACTCAGGCAATCAAGCAGCCCCGTTCCTATAACGTTAGTACCTCCACCAATGTAAAGCACTCTGGTCAACGAGAGCTGTTTTTTAAATGTGCTATAGAAATAAAAGTGCCTTGACTTGACTATGTCCAGCGACACAGAGAAGATTCCGGCCTGAGCTGATAAACGCCCTGTCAAAGACTATCTATCCTCGACATTCCAAGGGCAGGTTCACCACCACCACAGTGCCACAGCGGGTAGAGCCGCTGCCTCACAGCGCCAGAGATCCAGGTTCGATCCTAGTGTGCAGGGAGTGGATGAGAAAGTCCATGTTCATTAGTGATAGAAGCAGAATTCGGTGCATGAAGTCTACTCTGCCATTCAATCACGGCTGATCTATCTCTCCCTCCTAACCCCATTCTCCTGCCTTCTCCCCATAACGCCATGACAAAGTGGAATAACATAAAACTGGTGTGAACGGGTGATGGATGGTTGGCATAGACACAGCGAGCCAAAGAGCCTGTTTCCATGCTGTATGTCCAGAACTAAAACTATAAAGTCAATGGCAAGATCCTGAACAACATTAACGTACTTGGGGTCCAAGTTGCCAACACAAGTGGATAGAGTGGTAAAGAAGGCAAATGTGGTTGCAGGGGAAAGTACCTGGGAGTGGGGTGGATTGGGTGGGAAGGGATGATGGGTTAGTCGAGACAGTTGCACTTTCAAGCGGGTCAAAGTAAGCAAGTCTCAAAGGTCTGATGGCAGGAAAAAGTGCAGAGGCATGAATCTACCTCTGCCCTGTAATAAACAGTCCCATAAACTGCTGTAATATTCACAGATCCATTCAAATCCAACAGGTTGTTCCATTACCCCCTGCAATAAATGGTTCCACTGGGCTTGTCAGTAAATGCTGCCAGACCCGCTGAGTTACTCCAGCATTTTGTGTCTGTCTGCCTTTCTAACACACTGGAATGGCCGCACTTGGAGTAGTGTGTGTGAGCAGGTCTGGTTCCCAAAACTTCCCCTATTCTGCCTGAGATGCGGTCTGACCCGTTGAGTTACTCTCGCTGATTGCATTGAATTACTTTATTGTCACATGTGACAAGTCACAGTGGAATTCTTTGCCTGCAAATAGTCACCGTGCAAAAGGGGTGTCCTCTGGTCCGTCTCTAGAGCCAGCATATCCTTCCTCAGATATGGTGCCCACAATTGCTAACAATATTCCTCCACTCAGCCCCCTCTCCCATGCCAAGTCCTCCTGTGCTCTCTGCCACGGCAAGTCTTCCTTTGCTCTCCCCCCTCGCCAGGTCCCCCTTTGTTCTCGGTGGTGCAACCTCTGATTCCGTTCTACCGAGTGTCAATCTTCGGTTTGAGCCAACATCAGCAGTTCCTTCCGGCACACTGTTTAGTTTATTGCCACGTGTACCGAGGTACAGTGAAAAGCTTTTTGTCAGCGGAAAGACCGCACATGATAACAACCAAGCCACGTTAGTGTCTTATCCAGGTGTTCCAGGGGTGAGGGTGGGGCTGGGGAGATGGCATCAGCTGTATGCCATCCGGCCCTTCCAGCCAGCACCGCCATTCAATGTGCTCATGGCTGATCATCCCCAATCAGTTCCCCGTTCTTGGTTCTTGGTTACTTGGTCCTCCAAAATATTCCAACTGGAATTGAAACTGGAGGTGGTGAAGGGAGGGGTTGAGCCAGAGAGGGTTATTGGGAAGAAAGTGCCACTTTAAATGTAGTTGCATCTGGCTGGGCAACCGTGGCTTGGTGGAGATTATTCCGTGCTTTAATAGTGCGTGGAAAGAACGAATTGCTGTACACATCTGTCTTTGAGGCTGGGACCACAAATTGGATCGAATGCGCTCGTCTGCTCCCAATTGGTTTGGGGTTGGTGTAGGTCTTGAGATTTATGTCTAGCTGACCATTTAACATTTTGTTCTCGGTGGTGCAACCCCGTTCCTGCCTTCTCCCCATATCCCCTGACTCCGCTATCTTTAAGAGCCCTATCCAGCTCTCTCTTGAAAGCATCCAGAGAACCTGCCTCCACCGCCCACTGAGGCAGAGAATTCCACACACTCTGTATGGTCTCCTCAGTCGCCCAAAATCATACCTTTTTTCTGGTCGCCACTGGATTTTAAAATGTTGAGAACTTTTCAGTGACAGTCGGCGCCCGTGGGCTTGATGCCAACGGTCGTAGCCTGACGTAGGCGCAACATGTCGTAGGTTGTCGCCAGGATGACGTAGTTTGTTGCCGTTGCTTACTTCGGCGAATTCCAATGGAGACTACCTACGCCAACCGGCGACAGGTACCGGCGACTGAATTGTCTTACCTTGTCGTAGCTTGTCGCGGGTGGACGTAGGGTGTCGCAGGTGTGGGCGTAGGTGGACGTCCTACTGGTCGCCGGTTGTCGGTACCTTGCCGTAGCTGGACGTCGACTAGGAGGTAGGTTGTTGTAGACACTGTCGTAGACATTGTTGTAGGGGGGGCTCCAGTCGCCAGTGTTTCGGCGACCTGCTACGTCTATGATAGTCGCCAGAAAAATCACCTAAGTGGGACAGCCCCTTAACCAAAACACTTCATGATGCTGAACGTGAAGGCCACTGGGCGGTTGTCGTTAAGGCATGAAATCTTGCATTTTAGTTTAGAAATACAGCACGAGAACATGCCCATTGATCCACCGAGTCTGCGCCAACCAACGATCCCTGCACACTAACACTGTGAGAGTCAGTGGATGTTGTTTACCTAGATTTTCAGAAGGCCTTTGATAAGGTGCCACATGTGAGGCTGCTGAGGAAGATGAGAGCCCACAGTATCAAGGGGCAGATACTAGCATGGATAGAAGTTTGGCTGGGTGGCAGAAGGCAAAGTGGCAATAAAGGGGGCTTTTTCTGGTTGGCTGCCAGGTGGCTGGTTGGTAGTGGTGCTGGGGCCACTGCTCTTCACGTTGTATATTAATGATTTGGATGAGGGAATTGAAGGCTTTGTGGCCAAGTTTGCAGATGATACGAAAATAGGTGGAGAGGCAGGTGGT
Organism: Raja brachyura; assembly: GCA_963514005.1. The sequence goes on from CAUPSL010001099.1 coordinate 22,320, forward strand.
GTGGAGAAAGCAGGGACTCTGCAGAAGGGCGTGGACAGGTTGGGAGATTGGGCAGAGAAGTGACGGATGGAATATAGTGGAGCAACGTGTGGAGTCGGGCATTATGGTAGCAGGAATAAAGGCGTCGACTATTTTCTAAATGGGGAGAGAAATCAGAAGTCAAATCAGTAGGAAGGAAGGCAAACGCAATGCCAGCATTTATGTCAAGAGGGCTCGTATACAAAAACAAGGACGTAACGCTGAGGCTCTATAAGGCGCCGGTCGGGCCGCGTTTGGAATACTGTGAACCGTTTCTGGCACCATATCTGAGGAAGGATGTGCCGGCTCTGGAGAGGATCCAGAGGAGTTTTACAAGAATGATCTCAGGAATGAGTGGGTTAACGTATGATGAGCGTTTGACGACACTGGATTTAGAAGAAAGAGGGGGGACCTCATTGAAACTTACTGAATAGTGAAAGGCTTAGACAGAGTGGATGTGGAGAGGATGTTTCCACTCGCAGGAGAGTCTGGGACTAGTGGGCACAGACTCAGAATGAATGGACGTTCCTTCGGGAAGGAGATGAGGAGGAATTTCTTTAGTCAGAGGGTGGTGAACCTGTGGAATTCATTGCTACAGATGGCTGTGGAGGCCGACAGTGGGTATTTTTACGGCAGAGATACACTCAATAGATCCTTGATTAGTACGGTTGTCATGGGTTATGGGGAGAAGGCAGGAAAATAGGGTTAGGCGGGTGTGATCGATCAGCCACGATTGATTGGCGGAGTAGACTTGATGGGCCGAATGGCCTAATTCTGCTCTTATCACATCGCCTTATTATCCTACACACAAGGGACAATGAACATTTATTCCAAACCAGTTAACCTCCAAACCTGCACGTCTTTGGAGTAGAGGAGGAAATCGAAGATCTCGGAGAAAACCCATGCAACTCACGGTGAGAGCATAGAAACATAGAAAATAGTTGCAGGTTGGCCATTCGGCCCTTCGAGTCAATTCAATATGATCATGGCTGATCATCCAAAATCAGTATCACGTTCCCGCTTTTTCCCCTATCCCTCGATTCCGTTAGCCCCAAGAGCTAAATCTAACTTGAAAACATCCAGTGAATTATCCTCCACTGCCTTCTGTAGCAGAGTATTCCACAGATTCACAACTCTGGGTGTAAAGGTTTTTCCTCATTTCACTCCTAAATGGCGTACCCCTTATTCTAAAAACTGTGAGCCCTGGTTCTGGACTCCCCCATTTTTCCTGCATCCAAACTGTCCAATCATTTAAGAATTTTATATGTTTCTATAAGAACCCCTCTCATCCTAATTTTCAGTGAATATAAGCCCAGTTGACCCATTCTTTCATCAGATGTCAGTCCCGCCATCCTGGGAATTAACCTGGTGAACCTACGCTGCACTCCCTCAATAACAAGGATGAACGTCCTCAAATTAGGAGACCAAAACTGCAGGTGTTTACTCCAGGTGTTTCACCAGGGCCCTGTACAAATGCAGTGGGACCTCCTTGCTCCTACACTCAAATCCTCTCGCAATGAAGGCTAACATGCCACTTGCTTTCTTCACTGCCTGCTGTACCTGCATGATTACTTTCAGTGACTGATGTACCAAGACACCCAGGTCTCGTTGCACCTCCCCTTCTGATCTGACACCATTCAGATCTTCTTATCGAGTTGACATCGCATGATTAGATATTGTTCAGCCAGAGCTGAACACACTTCTCATCATCTTCATTTTTGGCAGCGAGCTGTGCATTGCTTTCCCAGTTGAGGGCATTTCAGGAGGTGTCCCATCGTTTGTGGTTCAACACCACATTCACAAGTGACATCGTTGGAGTTATATCCCCACTTGTTTTAGAGACACCTTGGCCCTGCCAACACCACTTCCCAGTCGATTCAGGCCTTTCCATCTGGCCCAAGGCTGGTGAGGTGCGACCTCACCAGCCGTTAGTCCCATGCTAGTTGAGGGAGGTGGAGTGGATATCGTGCTTCACTTGTTTATAATGCCAGCCTCAAGAGGAGTCACGCCGTTAAGGAAACTTTTCCTCGACTTTAGGCGGCTGGGAAATGGTGTCTGGCCAAACATTGGATGTGGTTCATCTGTAATGTGCCGCTGGCTCTCCTTCATGCTGGCTCCTACTCTTCTGATGTCTGCCAGGGCGATGCCTGCCAGGAGGTGGAGGCTGGCTGTCAGTGCCTGTTGGCTTGAGACAACCTGTGCCAAGTCTGCAGGAAGCATTGAGGGCTGGGTTCCGCTTCTTGGCACGGGTGGATCTTTCCCAGACTGGGCACGCATACTCAGCAGTAGAATAGCAGAGGGCTAAGGCAGTGGATGTAGCACCCCATCTTGTGTTGGTGAGCTTACTAACATTGTTGCGTGCTCTCACTTTCACCTTGTCTTCTCAGTATGGGTGTTGAAGGTAAGACATCGCTCAAAGGTAAAGCGGATGCTTACAGTGATGCTCCAGACCAGTTCACCTGAAGCTGTCTCTTGGCTTCTCGCTTTCTCAAGTGCAAGGCACACACCTGTGTCTCAGATTGGTTTGCACGGAGGTGGTTCCCCTCATAATATGGAGTTAGTTGACTGAGAGCATTGGTCAGCCTTTACACTTCTACCGAAAAATCAGTATCTTGGGCGGAAAGACCCATTCAGATTGTTCTTGCCACCAAAGTGGATAACCTCACATTTCTCCTCATTGTACTGCATCTGCCCACTCACCCAACCAGTCCAAGTCACCCTGCATCCTCACAGCATCCTCCTCACAGCTCACACTGCCACCCAGCTTTGTGTCATCCGCAAACCTGGAGATGTTACATTTAAACCCCCTGTCTAAATCGTTCATATATATAATAATCATATATATAGAGAACGTAGAAACTCCGTACAGGCAGCACCCGTAGTCTGGATCGAACCCAAGTCTCTGGCGCTGTGAAACAGCAACTCTGCCCCTGTGCCACCCTTTTTGAAGCGGATGGGTAACTCTGAACGGAGAAGGGAGAGGGTAAAGATGCAAGCACGATGTAGGGAGGGTTTAGTTGCATGGGAGAGATCAGGGGAGATTTGGTAGATTTAACGCTGGGGGGAGGTGGGACAAATTGGGTTTATTTTCCCCTGCAGTGAGGAAGGCTGGGGGGCCATTGATATAAATCAGGCGATAGGCAGCAACTCTACCGCTGAGCCACTGTGTTCCCCAATGAACATGACTTTATTACGAGAGGCATCAATAGGGTCATATTTGTCCTCACTCTAGGGGTATCAAACTCAAGAGGGCATAAGTTTAAGGTGAGAGGAAGGAGTTTGGAAGGGGACTCGAGCAGTGAGTTTTACCAGCCAGAGTAGGTGATACTCTTGTACTCGCTAGAATTTAGAAGATTGAGGGGGGATCTTACAGAAACTTACAACATTCTTAAGGGGTTGGACAGGCTAGATGCAGGAAGATTGTTCCCGATGTTGGGGAGGTCCAGAACAAGCGGTCACAGTTTAAGGATAAGGGGGAAGTCTTTTAGGACCGAGATGAGAACATCATTTTTCACACAGAGAGTGGTGAATCTGTGGAATTCTCTGCCACAGAAGGTAGTTGAGGCCACAGAAGGACGAAGGATCTCGACCCAAAACGTCGCCTATCTCCTTCACTCCTTAGATGCTGCTGCACCCGCTGAGTTTCTCCAGCCTTTTGTGTACCCTCGATTCTCCAGTATCTGCAGTTCCTTCTTTAACACAACTGGTAGTTGAGGCCAGTTCATTGGCTATATTTAAGAGGGAGTTAGATGTGGCCCTTGTGGCTAAAGGGATCAGGGGTTATGGAGAGAAGGCAGGTACAGGATACCTGTTGGATGATGATCATATTGAATGGTGGTGCAGGCTGGAAGGGCCGAATGGCCCAGTCCTGCACCTATTTCCTATGTTTCTGGCTAGAGCGCACTGCCAGAGGTCATAAGATCATGAGTGATAGGAGCAGAATAAGGCCATTCGGCCCATCAAGTCTACTCCGCCATTTAATCATGGCTGATCTCTCTCTCCCTCCTCACCCCATTCTGCCTTCTCTCCATAACCTCTGACACTCGTACTAATCAAGAATCATTCTCTGCCTTAAATATATCCACCGACTTGGCCTCCCCAGCCTTCTGTAGCGAAGAATTCCACAGACTCACCACCCTCTGACTAAAGGTCAGATTAAAGAGGTGGAATCACATATAATCAGAGCGTTGAGGCGGGCACTTGAATAAAGCCAGGACTTGTAGAAGTATATAGATAGACCTGAGAGGAAGAAGGGTCCCAACCCGAAACGTCACCTTCTCTAGAGAAGGTGCACCAGAGAGTGTACAGACTCTGTACAGACAGGCCCGCTTAGTTTTCCCAGCTTTGTGTCGCCACAGAAGGATACAATACAGTGTGCAGGGAGGAACTGCAGATGCTGGTTTAAATTGAAGATAGACACAACAAGCTGGAGTAACCCAGCGTTTCAGACACTGGTACTGTCTGTACAGAGTCTGTACATTCTCTCTATGACCGCGTGGGCTTTTTCTGGGTGCTCCGGTTTCCTCCCACACTCCCAAGACGTGCGGGTTTGTAGGTTAATTGGTACCAGTAAAAATCGTATTTGCCCCCAGTGTGTGCAAGATAGATGTTCTGTGGTGGGCGCAGTGGGCCGAAGGGCCTGTTTCCGCGCTGTATCTAAAGAATACAAAGTGCTGAAGTAACTCAGTGGGTCGGGCAGAATCTCTGGAGAACGTGGACAGGTAACGTTTTGGGTCAGGACCTTGCGTCAGGGATACTGTTGGGAGCAAAGAGACACACACAAAATGCTCGAGTAACTCCGCGGGTCCGGCAGCATCTCGAGAAAAGGGCGGGTGACATTTCGGGTCGGGACCCTTCTTCAGAGTGAAGACTTCAGTCTCATCCTGTAACGTCACCTATTCCTTCTCTCCAACAGATGCTGCCTGACCCTCTGACTTACTCCAGCTTTTTGTGTGTATCTACAACGTTAGTGTGGATGGGGAACAGGGTGGGTCTGGACAAGGGGGGCCGAATGGCCTGGCTCTCTAACTCCAAATGCAACAGATCTGACAATGTATCTCCCCCCCCCCCCCCTCCATCAAAACCTGTCCCCCAAACATAATGGGTTTTAAATGTTTCATCGCTACACTTAGCCCCACTAAACTCAATATTTTACCGTCAATAAACCAGCCCCGATAAACCCAGAGGAATTTCCTTAATAAGCACCGTCTCTGCCAAATTCAAAAGGATTTGAAAAGCCACCACGAGAATTTTATTTTCCCCTTCAGTGAACATGGAGCTTGTACGGCCTCATCATTCTTGTTCCCTCGTAGACCACAGCCCCCAGAGCACTCTGAAAGCTGCTCTGAAACGCCCACTCGACCGAAGGGGTTGCTTCTCTGCTCTCTCCGTTTAATAAACCCAGTACAACTAACACCAGGGTGTTTTTTAAGCTGTTTGAGAGGACACGGGTTTAAGACAGAGAAGAGGCTGCATTTTTGTGCAGGATGGAACTGCAGATGCTGCTTTACACTGAAGATACGCACAAAATGCTGGAGTAACTCAGTGGTACCTGCAGCATCTCTGGTGAGAAGATCTGAAGAAGGGTCTCCATGTCACCCATTCCTCTCCCCATAGATGCTGCCTGGTCCGCTGAGTTACTCCAGCATTTTGTGTCTGTTAGAGGCTAAATATTGTGTGAAGAAAGGCTCCCACCCGAAATTTCACCTATCCACGTTCTCCACAGATGCTGCCTGACCCTCTGAGTTACTCCAGCACTCTGTGAAACGTCACCTATCCATGTTCTCCACAGATGCTGCCTGACCCTCTGAGTTACTCCAGCACTCTGTGAAACGTCACCTATCCACATTCTCCACAGATGCTGCCTGACCCACTCGCACGCAGCCTCCAGTACACACATACATTGCTCTAAAGCATGCACATATACATGAAGATACTCCAATACACACACACCCACACTGTAATATTCACTTACTGTTAATGTCACACATACATACACACTCCAATGTGCACTATTTTACACTCATGCGCACACTCACACTGTTGTTTCACACTTCATCTCTCTTGCGCTCTCCTCCTCACTTACTCTTTCATTCCCTCGCACACTCTCAACCTCACTCTCCCACCCTCACTCTCACTCTCTCACCCTCACCCTCACTCTCTCACCCTCACTCTCACTCTCTCACCCTCACTCTCACTCTCTCACCCTCACCCTCACCCTCACCCTCACTCTCTCACCCTCACTCTCTCACCCTCACTCTCTCACCCTCACCCTCACTCTCTCACCCTCACTCTCACTCTCTCACCCTCACCCTCACTCTCTCACCCTCACTCTCACTCTCTCACCCTCACTCTCTCACCCTCACTCTCTCACCCTCACCCTCACTCTCTCACCCTCACCCTCACTCTCTCACCCTCACTCTCACTCTCTCACCCTCACCCTCACTCTCTCACCCTCACTCTCACTCTCTCACCCTCACTCTCACTCTCACTCTCTCACCCTCACCCTCACTCTCTCACCCTCACTCTCACTCTCTCACCCTCACTCTCACTCTCTCACCCTCACTCTCACTCTCACACCCTCACTCTCACTCTCACTCTCTCACCCTCACTCTCACTCTCTCACCCTCACTCTCACTCTCTCACCCTCACTCTCACTCTCTCACCCTCACTCTCACTCTCTCACCCTCACTCTCACTCTCACTCTCTCACCCTCACTCTCTCACCCTCACTCTCACTCTCTCACCCTCACTCTCTCACCCTCACCCTCACTCTCTCACCCTCACTCTCACTCTCACCCTCACTCTCACTCTCTCACCCTCACTCTCTCACCCTCACTCTCACTCTCACCCTCACTCTTACCCTTGCACTCTCTTCCACTCACTCTCCCCCCTTTTATTTTTTCCCCCTCACTCACATGCACTCTTGCCCTCTATCACTATCACTCTCTCGTGCTCTCTCCTCCTTCCACCCCCTCTTCCCCCCTCTCCCTCTTGCTCCCCCTCTTCCCCCTCTCGCTCCCCCTCTCTCCCTGCACTCATGCTCCGCTCCCCCTCCCTTCCCCCCCCCTCACTCCCCTCCCCCTCACTCGCCCTCCCCCTCACTCCCATCCCCCTCCTCCCCTCACTCCACCTCCCCCTCACTCCCCCTCCCCCTCACTCCCCTCCCCCTCACTCCCCTCCCCCTCACTCCCCTCCCCTTCCCCCTCACTCCCCTCCCCCTCACTCCCCTCCCCCTCCCCCTCACTCCCCTCCCCCTCCCCCTCACTCCCCCTCACTCGCCCTCCCCCTCACTCCCATCCCCCTCCTCACTCCCCCTCCCCCTCACTCCACCTCCCTCCCCCCTCCTCCGCCCTTCCCTTCACTTCCCCTCTCACTCCCCCTCCTCCTCACTCGCCCTCCCCTCACCCCCATCCTCACTCCCATCCCCCTCCTCACTCCCCCTCCCCCCCTCACTCCACTTCCCTCCCCCTCACACCCCCACCCCTCACTCCCCCACCCCTCACTCCCCCACCCCTCACTCCCCCTCCCTCTCCCACTCCCTTTCTCCCACTCCCACTCTCTCCCACTCCCACTCTCCCTCTCTCCCACTCCCTTTCTCCCTCTCTCTCCCCTTCCCCCTCTCTCCCACTCCCACTCCCTTTCTCCAACTCCCACTCTCTCCACTCCCACTCTCTCTCTCTCTCTCCCACTCCCACTCTCCCTTTCTCCCACTCCCTTTCTCCCTCTCTCTCCCACTCCCACTCTCCCACTCTCACTCTCTCCCACTCCCACTCTCCCACTCTCACTCTCTCCCACTCTCCCTCTCTCTCCCACTCCCACTCTCCCTCTCTCCCACTCCCTTTCTCCCTCTCTCTCGCACTCTCCCACTCCCGCTCTCTCCCACTCTCCCTCTCTCCCACTCCCTTTCTCCCTCTCTCTCCCACTCTCCCACTCCCACTCTCCCACTCCCACTCTCCCACTCCCTTTCTCCCTCTCTCTCGCACTCTCCCACTCCCACTCTCTCCCACTCCCTTTCTCCCTCTCTCTCCCACTCTCCCACTCCCACTCCCACTCTCTCCCACTCTCCCTCTCTCCCACTCCCTTTCTCCCTCTCTCTCCCACTCCCACTCTCCCTCTCTCCCACTCCCTTTCTCCCTCTCTCTCCCACTCCCACTCTCCCACTCCCACTCTCTCCCTCTCTCCCACTCCCTTTCTCCCTCTCTCTCCCACTCTCCCTCTCTCCCACTCCCTTTCTCTCCCCCTCCCCCTCCCCCTCCCCCTCCCCCTCTCTCCCACTCCCACTCCCTTTCTCCAACTCCCACTCTCTCCACTCCCACTCTCTCTCCCACTCCCACTCTCCCTCTCTCCCACTCCCTTTCTCCCTCTCTCTCGCACTCTCCCACTCCCACTCTCTCCCACTCTCCCTCTCTCCCACTCCCTTTCTCCCTCTCTCTCCCACTCCCACTCTCCCACTCCCACTCTCTCCCACTCTCCCTCTCTCCCACTCCCTTTCTCCCTCTCTCTCGCACTCTCCCACTCCCACTCTCTCCCACTCTCCCTCTCTCCCACTCCCTTTCTCCCTCTCTCTCCCACTCTCCCACTCTCCCACTCTCTCCCACTCTCCCTCTCTCCCACTCCCTTTCTCCCTCTCTCTCCCACTCTCCCTCTCTCCCACTCCCTTTCTCCCTCTCTCTCCCACTCTCCCACTCCCACTCTCCCACTCCCACTCTCTCCCTCTCTCCCACTCCCTTTCTCCCTCTCTCTCCCACTCTCCCTCTCTCCCACTCCCTTTCTCTCCCCCTGCCCCTCCCCCTCTCTCCCACTCCCACTCCCTTTCTCCAACTCCCACTCTCTCCACTCCCACTCTCTCTCCCACTCTCCCTCTCTCCCACTCCCTTTCTCCCTCTCTCTCCCACTCCCTCTCTCTCCCACTCCCACTCCCTTTCTCCCTCTCTCTCCCACTCCCTTTCTCCCTCTCTCTCCCACTCCCTCTCTCCCACTCCCTCTCTCCCACTCTCCCACTCCCTTTCTCCCTCTCTCTCCCACTCCCTCTCTCCCACTCTCACTCTCTCCCACTCCCACTCTCCCTCTCTCTCCCCCTCTCTCTCCCACTCCCACACTCTCACTCTCTCCCTCTCTCCCCCTCTCTCTCCCTCTCTCTCCCACTCCCACTCTCCCACTCTCCCTCTCTCCCTCTCTCCCACTCCCTTTCTCCCTCTCTCCCACTCCCACTCTCCCACTCTCCCTCTCTCCCACTCCCACTCCCTCTCTCCCACTCTCCCTCCCTCTCCCTGTCTCCCTGTCTCCCCCCGCAGTGGGCTCTCCCCATGAGTGAGGCCAGCTTTGCCCGGCCATGTCGCTGCCGCTGTGGCTCTGATTCAGCCGCAACCCAGTCATTGTGCAATGCCTGTGCGGGAGGGAGGGAGGGAAGGAAGGTACAGTGTTTACGACGAGAGCTCTACCCTGAGTCAGCTCCTTGTGCATCACGTTATTTTGCTGTGTGCGTTATTCTGGCGGCTGTGAGTCAGCGCCCCCCCCCCCCCCCCGCTGCACAATGTCCCTCTCACTCGCTCCCCTGCTAAGGACCAGCTGCTCCAGATGCAGTGATTAAGGTGCAAACTCCTCACGGAAACTTGCTCCCATCTCTGTCGGGCACTAGCAGCCCTTCTGGGCTTTCCTGCTGCTACCTTGCTGAACCATATTCCCTTCTCCCACTCTCTCTGTCCCCCCTCTCCCTCTCTCCCTCCCCCCTCTCCCCCTCTCCCCCTCTCCCCCTCTCTCCCTCTCTCCCTCTCCCTCTCTCTCTCTCCCTCCCTCTCTCTCTCTCTCCCTCCCTCTCTCTCTCCCTCCCTCTCTCTCCCTCCCTCTCTCCCTCCCTCTCTCCCTCCCTCTCTCCCTCCCTCTCCCCACCAACCCTCCAGCGATAAGGAGGTCAGGTTTCGCAAGGTGGGAGGGACCAGGAGTGATGTAAAAATAGAAGGGTAGTTGGGGAGGTGTGTGTGTGTGTGTGTGTGTGGTGGGGGGGGGAGAGAGAGAGAGAGAGAGAGAGAGAGAGAGAAACAGAGACATAAAGGAGTGGAAGAGTAAGGCAGCTCCAAGCTGTAGCTGCGTAATCTCACATTATCTGTCTCCACCGCTGCAGGCACAAGGACACCGACCGACCGGCCGGGCTGGAGGAGCTGGCAATCCCTGCTCCACACTTAATCACCTTGTCCTTTAGCAACAGCGGGACAAAGTGAAGGGGGAGAGAGAGAGAGAGAGAGAGGAAACTTGTTGAGTAATTTTAGCACCGTTGATGCCAGGCGCCCGGTACCCACCTGTTGCCCGCCTTGCTACCCTGCTCCTTCCCCCAGAGAGGCGTTTGTGATCGTGAGGGAGGGATCGGTGACCTGTGGCTCCTTGACAGTCCGGAGGGATAAGTGGCCGCCTTTCCACAGTCGCCGCTTCCCACCGTTAGTTCCTTCGTGAGTTGAGCCCGCTAACCCGCGCGTCTCCCTCCCTCCCCCTCGACCGCCGGCCGGCAGCCGGTGAGCGGACGGACAGACGGCATGGACGAGGGGAGCCGGCTGAGGAGCGGCGCGGCCACGGCCACGGCCACCGGCAGCAACGACGGCGCCACCGACAACGACAGCCTGCGCAGCGGCGGCAGCGGCAAGAAGGATGAGGCTGGCGTCACGCTGAAGAAGGAGATCGGCTTGGTCAGTGCCTGTGGCATCATCGTGGGTGAGTGTCTTCCCACCCCCCCCCCCCCACCATCGAGTGTGAGCGGGGTCGAGTCTGCACAAAGTTGGGTAGGAATAGGATTGAGTGTGCACAAGGTTGAGTGTGAACAGGAATGGGTGTGCGGGAGTCAGCGTGCACGAGATTGATTGGGTGTGCGCAGGGTTAAGCACGCAGGGTTGAGTGTGAGCAGGGCTGACTGAGTGCGCAGGGTTGAGTTGTGAGTAGGATGTGTTAGTGAGTGTGACATTAAGTAAGTGTGATCAATTCAGTGTGTGAGAGATTGGGTGTATGATATTCAGTGTGTGTGTGAGGTTGAGTGTGCGTGAGGTTGAGTGTGCGTGAGGCTGAGTGTGCGTGAGGCTGAGTGTGCGTGAGGCTGAGTGTGCGTGAGGTTGAGTGTGCGTGAGGCTGAGTGTGCGTGAGGCTGAGTGTGCGTGAGGCTGAGTGTGCGTGAGGCTGAGTGTGCGTGAGGCTGAGTGTGCGTGAGGTTGAGTGTGCGTGAGGTTGAGTGTGCGTGAGGTTGAGTGTGCGTGAGGTTGAGTGAGGTTGAGTGTGCGTGAGGCTGAGTGTGCGTGAGGCTGAGTGTGCGTGAGGTTGAGTGTGCGTGAGGTTGAGTGTGCGTGAGGCTGAGTGTGCGTGAGGCTGAGTGTGCGTGAGGCTGAGTGTGCGTGAGGCTGAGTGTGCGTGAGGTTGAGTGAGGTTGAGTGTGCGTGAGGCTGAGTGTGCGTGAGGCTGAGTGTGCGTGAGGCTGAGTGTGCGTGAGGCTGAGTGTGCGTGAGGCTGAGTGTGCGTGAGGCTGAGTGTGCGTGAGGCTGAGTGTGCGTGAGGTTGAGTGTGCGTGAGGTTGAGTGTGCGTGAGGTTGAGTGTGAGGCTGAGTGTGCGTGAGGCTGAGTGTGCGTGAGGCTGAGTGTGCGTGAGGCTGAGTGTGCGTGAGGCTGAGTGTGCGTGCGGTTGAGTGTGCGTGCGGTTGAGTGTGCGTGCGGTTGAGTGTGCGTGCGGTTGAGTGTGCGTGAGGTTGAGTGTGAGGCTGAGTGTGCGTGAGGCTGAGTGTGCGTGCGGTTGAGTGTGCGTGCGGTTGGGTGTGCGTGAGGTTGGGTGTGCGTGAGGTTGAGTGTGCGTGAGGCTGACTGCGTGCGGTTGAGTGTGCGCGTGCGGTTGAGTGTGTGTGCGGTTGAGTGTGAGTGCGATTGAGTGTGCGTGAGGCTGAGTGCGTGAGGTTGAGTGTGCGTGAGGTTGAGTGTGCGTGCGGTTGAGTGTGAGTGTGATTGAGTGTGCGTGAGGCTGAGTGTGCGTGAGGCTGAGTGTGCGTGAGGCTGAGTGTGCGTGAGGCTGAGTGTGCGTGAGGCTGAGTGTGCGTGAGGCTGAGTGTGCGTGAGGTTGAGTGTGCGTGAGGTTGAGTGTGCGTGCGGTTGAGTGTGCGTGCGGTTGAGTGTGCGTGAGGTTGAGTGTGCGTGCGGTTGAGTGTGCGTGAGGTTGAGTGTGCGTGAGGTTGAGTGTGCGTGAGGTTGAGTGTGCGTGAGGTTGAGTGTGCGTGCGGTTGAGTGTGCGTGCGGTTGAGTGTGCGTGAGGTTGAGTGTGCGTGAGGTTGAGTGTGCGTGAGGTTGAGTGTGCGTGCGGTTGAGTGTGCGTGAGGTTGAGTGTGCGTGCGGTTGAGTGTGCGTGCGGTTGAGTGTGCGTGAGGTTGAGTGTGCGTGAGGTTGAGTGTGCGTGCGGTTGAGTGTGCGAGAGGTTGAGTGTGCGTGAGGTTGAGTGTGCGTGAGGTTGAGTGTGCGTGAGGTTGAGTGTGCGTGAGGTTGAGTGTGCGTGCGGTTGAGTAGGTGTGTCAGATCGTGTGTGAGTGAGACCAACCCGGGTAAGAAAGTGAATGAACAAACAAGTGATCGATGGATTTAGGAACTTGCATTGTGCTCCTGTTTTCCACCTCCTTCCCTGATACCAGCAACTACCCCCCTCCCTCCACCCCCTCCACCCCCTCCCCCCATCCCCCCCCCCTCTCTCCCTCCCCCCCTCCCCCCCTCCCCCCCTCCCCCCCTCCCCCCCTCCCTCCACCCCCTCCCCCCATCCCCCCCTCCCTCCCTCCCTCCCCCCCTCCCCCCCTCCCTCCCTCCGTCCCCCCCCTCCCTCCCTCCCTCCCTCCCTCCCTCCCCCCCTCCCCCCCTCCCCCCCTCCCTCCCTCCGTCCCCCCCCTCCCTCCCTCCCTCCCTCCCTCCCCCCCTCCCCCCCTCCCTCCCTCCGTCCCCCCCCTCCCTCCCTCCCTCCGTCCCCCCCCCTCCCTCCCTCCCTCCCCCCCTCCCCCCCTCCCTCCCTCCCTCCCCCCCCCTCCCTCCCTCCCTCCCCCCCTCCTCCCTCCTCCTCCCTCCCTCCCTCCCCCCCTCCCTCCCTCCCTCTCTCCCCCCCCCCTCCCCCCCTCCCTCCCTCCCTCCCTCCATAACTGGAAAGCTTTCCGACCTTCTTCCTAGAAGGTCAGCACAAACTGCTGGAGTAACTCAGCGGGACAGGCAGCATCTCTGGAGACAAGGAATGGGCGATGTTTCAGCTGAAAACACTTCTTCCGACAGTTCTGGTTCTACTGAGTTCAAAAATTATGGGAGCATGAAGTATGCCATTCGGCCCATCAAGTCTACTCCACCATTCAATCACGGCTGATCTATCTCTCCCTCCTA
>CAUPSL010001100.1:0-50733 GCA_963514005.1 Raja brachyura
GTTCAATCTTTGGGTGTTAATGGCGGAGTAGCAAGATGGATTCAACAGTGGCTGAATGGGAGATGCCAGAGAGTAATGGTGGATGGTTGTTTGTCAGGTTAGAAGCCGGTGACCAGTGGGGTGCCTCGGGGATCTGTGTTGGGTCCACTGTTGTTTGGCATGTACATCAATGATCTAGATGATGAGGTGGATAATTGGATAAGTAAGTATGCAGATGATACTAAGAGCGGTGGTGCTGTGTGTAATGAAGTAGATTTTCAAGTCTACAGAGAGATTTGGTACATTTGGAAGAGTGGGCGGAAAGTTGGCAGATGGAGTTTAATGCTGATAAGTGTGAGGTGCTACATCTTAGCAGGACAAATCAAAATAGGACGTACGTGGTAAATGGTAGGGAATTGAGGAATGCTGTGGAACTGAGGGATCTAGGAATAACTGTGCATAGTTCCCTGAAGGTGGAATCACATGTAGATAGTGATCTGATGTAGATTCATGGTCTCTAAATCTGAGGAAGAACATTATTGCCATAGAGGGAGTGCAGAGAAGGTTCACCAGACTGATTCCTGGGATGTCAGGACTGTCTTATGAACAAAGACTGCATAGACTCGGTTTATACTCTCTAGAATTTAGGAGATTGAGAGGGGATCTTATAGAAACTTATAGCATTCTTAAGGGGTTGGACAGGCTAGATGCAGGAAGATTGTTCGCGATCTTGCGGAGGTCCAGGACAAGGGGTCACAGCTTAAGGATAAGGGGAATCCTTTTGGACCGAGATGAGAAGGACTTTTTTCACAGAGAGTGGTGGGTCTCTGGAACTCTCTGCCACAGAGGGTAGCTGAGGCCAGTTCAATGGCTATATTTAAGATGGAGTTAGATATGGCCCTTGTGACTAAGGGGATCAGAGGGTATGGAGAGAAGGCAGGTACGTGATACAGAGTTGGATGATCAGCCATGATCATATTGAATGGCGGTGCAGGCTCGAAGGGCCGAATGGCCTACTCCTGCACCTAATTTCTATGTTTCTATGTTTCTATGAAAACTTTTGGTGTGCTGGCCTTGATAAATCAGAGCATTGAATATAGGAGTAGGTAAGTAATGTTAAGATTGTACAAGGCGATTGTACAATGGTGACCCCCTATTCTGGAGTGTGGTGTACAATTTTGATCACCTAATTATAGGAAGGATGTCAACAAAATCGAGAGAGTACAGAGGAGTTCTACTAGAATGTTGCCTGGGTTCGAGCAGAGAAGGTTGCAGAGAAAGGTTGAACAAGTTAGGTATTTATTATTTGAAGCGCAGAAGGCTAAGGGGGGACTTGATTGAGGTCTTTAAAATGATGAAAGGGACAAACAGGGATGACGTGGATATGCTTTTCCCATTGAGGGTACGGAAGATGCAAACAAGAGGGTATGACATGAGAATTAAGGGACAGAAGTTTAGGAGTAACATGAGGGGGAACTTCTTTATTCAGAGAGTGGTGGCTGTGTGGAATGAGCTTCCAGCAGACGTGGTGGAGGCAGGATCGATTTGAACATTTAAAAGTAAAGTGGATAGGTATATGGACGGGAAGGGAATGGAGGGGTATGGTCTGAGTCCAGGTGGATGGGACAAGGGGAAAATAAATGGTCGGCACGGACTGGAAGGGCCGAGAAGGCCTGTTTCCGTGCTGTAATTGTTATATGGTTATATGGTTATATATTTATATATATCTCCTCTCTCTCTCGCTGTGTGTTCCACAGTCGAGTCAACATTTAAATGGCCACACCTCCAACAGTGACATTGGCGTTCTCACTGGCAGTCGAGTTGTAAAGAAGTCCGTCTCTCTTCAGCTGGTACCAACACCTGTAAGATCCTGCGTCCGACGAATTGACGTGATTCAGGACAAAGGATGTTCTGAATCCCCTCTCGAAACATCGCACCAGATTTCCACCCAAATTCTCCAGGTAAAAGAACATTTCATAGTAGAATCGTGGGGCCAAACAATCGATAGTCAACGTTTCCCCGTAGACAAACATCGTGGGAGATCTCTGGATGAAAATAGTTGAAAATGGTTGAAAATAGTTGAAAATAGTTGAAAATGGCTGAAACGGCCACGCTGCAAAGAAGCAGAATAACATTTGTGGGGGGAAATGTGTGGAAAAGTCATCTCAGGTTCAGATTAATTTAGTGTTGTTTATTGCCCCGTGTGGCGAGGTTCAGTGAAAAGCTTTGTTGTTGAATCCTCTCCAGTCAGCGGGAAGACTGGACATGATTCCAATCTAACCGTCCACAGTGTACAGATACAGGACAAAGGGAATAACGTTTAGTGCAATGTAAAGTCCGATTAAAGATGGTCCGAAGCGGTAATGTAGATGGGACGTCAAAGCTGGGTGGCAGTGCGAACTGTGAAGAGGATGTTAGGAGGTTGCAGCGTGACCTGGACAGGTTGAGTGAGTGGGCAGATGCGTGGCAGATGCAGTATAGTATGGATAAATGTGAGGTGATCCACTTTGGCGGCAAAAACAAGGGGGCAGATTATTATCTCAATTGGGTTAGGTTAGGTAAGGGGGAGGTGCAGCGAGACCTGGGTGTCCTTGTACACCGGTCACTGAATGTTGGCGTGCAGGTACTGCAGGCAGTGAAGAAAGCGAATGAAATGCTGGCCTTCATAACAAGAGGATTTCTGTACAGGAGTAAAGATGTTCTTCTGCAGTTGTATAGGGCTCTGGTGAGATCACACCTGGAGTATTGTGTACAGTTTTGGTCTCCTGATTTGAGGAAGGACATCCTTGTGATTGAGGCAGTGAAGCGTACGTTCACGAGATTGATCCCTGGGATGGCGGAACTGTCATATGAGGAAAGATTGAAAGACTAGACTTATATTCACTGGAGTTTAGAAGGGTGAGGGTGGGGGGGTGGGGGGGTCTTATAGAAACATATAACATTATAAAAGGACTGGACAAGCTAGATGCGGGAGAAATGTCCCCTATGTTGGCTTAATCCAGAACCAGGGGCCACAGTCTTAGAATAAAGGGAAGGCCATTTAAGATTGAGGTGAGAAAAACAAATTCTGCCAGAGAGTTGAGAATTTGTGGAATTACCTGCCACACCGGCCAGTGGAGGCCAAATCACTGGATGGATTTAAGAGAGAGTTAGATAGAGATCTCGGGCTAGTGGAATCAAGGAATATGGGGAGAAGGCAGGCACGGGTTATTGATTGGGGACGATCAGCCATGATCACAATGAATGGCGGTGCTTGTTTCAAGGGCCGAATGGCATCGTCCTGCAGGTATTTGCTATGTTTCTATGTCAGGATCGCTCGCTAGTTGGTGAGAGGATGGTTCAGTTGCCTGATAACTGCCGGGAAGAAACTGTCCCTTGAATCTGGAGGTGTGTGCGTTCGTTTTCTCACTTATGTACCTCTTTCCCCATGGGAGAGGGGAGAAGAGAGAGTGACCGGGGATGAGACTGGTGCAAGATTATGCTGCTGGTCTTGCCGAGGCACCGTGAGTTGGAGATGGAGGCGATGGAAGGGAGGTCGATTTGTGTCATGATGGTCTGGGCTGCATCCACATCGAGCCTTGAAATCGATAAACAATAGACAATAGATGCAGGAGTATGCCATTTGGCCCTTCGAGCCAGCACCGCCATTCAATGTGATCATGGCTGATCATCCACAATCAGTACCCCGTTCCTGCCTTCTCCCCCATATCCCCTGACTCCGCTATCTTTAAGAGCCCTATCTAGCTCTCTCTTGAAAGTAGCCAGAGACTTGAAAGACCTCCACCGCCCTCTGAAGCAGAGAATTCCACAGGCCCACAACTCTCTGTGTGAAACAGTGTTTCCTCGTCTCCGTTTTAAATGGCTTGCCCCTTATTCTTAAACTGTGGCTCCTTGTTCTGGACTCCCCCAACATCGGGAACATGTTTCCTGCCTCTAGCGTGTCCAACCCCGTAATAATCTTATATGTTTCAATAATATCTCCTCTCATCCTTCTAAACTCCAGAGTATTCAAGCCCAGCCTCTCAATTCTCTCAGCTACCAACAGTCCCGCCATCCCGGGCATAAACCTGCGCTGCACTCCCTTAATAGCTAGGAATAATTCCTTCCACGAATTTGGAGACCAACACTGCACACACCATTTCAGGTGTGGTCTCTGTTCTAGGGTCCTGTACAACTGCAGAAGGAACTATTTGCTCCTATGCACGACTCCTCTTGTAATGAAGGCCAACAGGGCACAACTGCACACAATACACCAGGTGTGGTCACACTAGGGCCCCGTACAAATGCAGAAGGACCTATTTGCTCCTAGACTCAACTCCTCTTGATATGAAGGCCAACAGTCCAAAACTGCACACAATACTCCCAGTTTGGTCTCACTAGGGCCCTGTACAACTGCAGAAGGAAGTCTTTGCTCCTATACTCGACTCCTCTTGTTGTGAAGGCCAACAGGCCAAAACTGCACACAATAGTCCAGGTGTGGTCGCACCGGGGCCCTGTACAACCGTAGAAGGATATCTTTGCTCCTAGACTCAACTCCTCTTGTGCTGAAGGCCAACAGGCCAAAACTGCACACAATACTCCAGGTGTAGTCTCACTAGGATCCTGTACAATTGCAGAAGGACCTATTTGCTCCTAGAGTCAACTCCTCTTGTTAAGAAGGCCAACAGGCCAAAACTGCACACAATACTCCAGGTGTTATATCGCTAGGGCCCTGTAGAACTGCAGAAGGAAATCTTTGCTCATATACGCAACAGATAGTCATAGACTCATTTCCATGGACCTGGGAAACACGTGCTCCCCGACCCCTTTGCTGAACCACACTCCCCACAGTCCTGGACTGTTCTAAGGTCTATGATACTTACATGAACATTTGACCACGGCCTGGTGCCTCGTGTTCCAGTAGTCTCTATTATGCGGAGGGGTGAGATAGCAGTCCCAGAGAGACCGCTCGTCTCCTTGACATATCGCCGTGGTTAACCAGACCTTCCCGTCCCCTACTCCGGAATGCTGCCAGGACCCTGCAAACCCGCAGCGCAGGTGCCGGCAAAGGACATCCACCGTCGGCAAGTTCCAGTCGGCATTGACCACGCTCCCCCACTGGCCGCGGTAGAAGACCTCCACTGTGCCCGAGCACTGGTCGGGCCCGCCCGTTAACCGCACCTTGGCGTCCTCTGGAGAAAGTGGTGAAAGAGAGAGAGATGGTGGGATAGTGCGAAGGAAAATGGTGGCATGATGGAGAGATAGAGAGAAGGAGAGATATTTGGGATGATGGGATGGAGAGAAGGTGGAATGATGGAGGTATAGAGAGATGGGGAGATGGAGAGAAGGTGGAAGGATAAAGAGATGGGGAGGTGGAGAGAAAGTGGAATGGTGGAGAGATAGAGAGATGGAGAGATATTTGGGATGATGGGATGGAGAGAAGGTGGAATGATGGAGGTATAGAGAGATGGGGAGATGGAGAGAAGGTGGAAGGATAAAGAGATGGGGAGGTGGAGAGAAAGTGGAATGGTGGAGAGATAGAGAGATGGAGAGATATTTGGGATGATGGGATGGAGAGAAGGTGGAATGATGGAGGGATAGAGAGATGGGGAGATGGAGAGAAGGTGGAGGGATAAAGAGATGGGGAGGTGGAGAGAAGGTGGAATGGTGGAGAGATAGAGAGATGGAGAGATATTTGGGATGATGGGATGGAGAGAAGGTGGAATGATGGAGGGATAGAGAGATGGGGAGATGGAGAGAAGGTGGAGGGATAAAGAGATGGGGAGGTGGAGAGAAGGTGGAATGATGGAGGGATAGATTTGGTGAGGCCACACCTGGAGTATTGCTTACAGTTTTGGTCTCCTAATCTGAGGAAATACATTCTTGCCATAGAGGGAGTGCAGAGAAGGTTCACCAGACTGGTTTCTGGGATGTCAGGACTTCCATATGAAGAAAGACTGGATAGGCTCGGCTTGTACTCGCTGGAATTTATGAAATTGAGGGGGATCTTATGGATACTTTCAAAATTCTTAAGGGGTTGTACAGGCTAGATGCAGGAAGATTGTTCCCGATGTTGGAGAACTCCAGAACAAGGGGTCACAGTTTAAGTATAAGGGTGAAGTATTTTAGGACCGCGATGAGAAGATCACTTTCACACAGAGAGTGGTGAGTCTGTGGAATTCTCTGCCACAGAAGGTAGTTGAGGCCAGTTCATTGACTATATTTAAGAGGGAGTTAGATGTGGCCCTTGTGGCTAAAGGGATCAGGGGATATGGAGAGAAGGCAGGTATAGGATACTGAGTTGGATGATCAGCCATGATCATATTGAATGGCGGTGCAGGCTCGAAGGGCCGAATGGCCTACCCCTGCACCTAATTTCAATAATTCTATGATTCTAGATAGATGGGGAGGTGGGGAGAAGGTGTAAAGATGGACGAATAGAGAGATGGGGTTGGGATGGTGGGATGGAGCGAAGGGGGAATGATGTAGGGATAGAGAGATGGGGAGATGGCTGGGATGGTGGGATGGAGCAAAGGTGGAATGTTGTAGGGATAGAGAGATGGGGAGATGGAGAAAAGGTGGAAAGATGGAGGGATAGAGAGATGGGGAGATGGTTGAGATGGAGAGAAGGTAGAAAGGGAGAGATGTAGAAATGGGGAGATGGGTGGGATGGTGAGAAGGAGGAATGATGGAGTGATAGATAGATGGGGAGGTGGGAGCAGGTGGAATTATGGAGGGCTCGAGAGATGGGGGATGGTTGAGATGGAGAGAAGGTAGAAAGGGAGAGATGTAGAAATGGGGAGATGGGTGGGATGGAGAGAAGATGGAATGATGGAGGGATAGAGAGATGAGGAGATGATTGGGATGGTGGGATGGAGAGAAGGTGGAAAGATGGAGGAATGGAGATGGGGAGATTGGATGGAAATGTGGTGGAAAGATGGAGCAACAGAGAGATGGGTAGGTGATTGGGATGGTGGGATGGAGAGAAGGTGGAAAGATGGAGAGATGGGGAGATGGTTGGGATGGTGGGAAGGTGGAAAGATGGAGGTATAGAGAGATGGGGAGATGATTAGGATGGTGGGATGGAGAGAATGTGGAAAGATGGAGGAATGGAGAAATCGGGAGATGGTGGAGAGGGAAGAAGGTGGATAAATTGAGAAATGGTGAAATGTTGCGATATGCCTCATACCTATTACTACCTCCACCAAGTCGCTTTCTGCCGATATGTACGTACGGCCAAAGGCCAGTATTTCATATCGACAGGAGAAGTTCCCGGTGTTGAGTCGGTCGGTGTTTGTAATCTTGAAGATGGCTGAGGAATGTTTCCTTTCCTGGAGCCAAGGGCTGACATATTTCCTTCGGCCGTCCTTGTACAGAATGGATATCATATACCGGAAATGGCTCTGAGCTGAACAGGTGATGCTCCTGTAGGCTTCGAAGTGACTCTTTGCAGGTTCAAGGTGTATGCTTGGCTTCGAGGGTTGGTCTGTGAAGAGAAATTCCAATTTACGAGAAAGTTGCCGGGACTGAGCTACAGGGAGAGGTAGGGGCAGGGCTGGAACTCTATTCCTTGGAGGGCAGGAGGACGAGGGGTGATTTTATAGAAATGTACAAAATCATGAGAGGAATAGATCGGGCAGATGCACAGAGATTCTTGCCCAGAATTGGGGAATTGAGGACCAGAGGACACTCGTTTAAGGTGAGAAGGGCGAGAGAAGATTTAATAGGAACCTGAGGGGCAAATTTTCTATACACAGGGGGTGGGTGCATGGAACGAGCTGCCGGAGGAGGTAGTTGAGGTTGCGACCATCACAACACGTGGACAGGTATATGGATACGACAGATTTGAAGGGATATGGGCCAAATGCAGGTAGGTGTGACTAGTGTAGATGACCGGCACATGCAAGTTGGACCAAAGGGCTTGTTTTCACGCTGCAGTATGACTCCAAGAAGACTCCTAGAGCTCTAGGGGCTAGTAGAGTCGAGAGATATGGGGAAAAGGCAGGCACGGGTTATTGATAGGGGACGATCAGCCATGATCTCAATGAATGTCTGTGCTTGCTCGAAGGATCGACTGGCCTCCACCTGCACCTATTTTCTATGTTTCTGTGTTTCCAAGAGTCACGTTGCAGTTGTACAAGACGTTTGTGAGACCGCATTTAGAGCATTGCGTTCAGTTCTGGGCACCGTGTTACAGGAAAGATGTCGTCAAGCTGGAAAGGGCGCGGAGAAGATTTCCGAGGATGTTGCCGGGACTCGAGGGGCCTGAGCTACAGGGAGAGGTTGGTGCAAGCTGGGATTCTATTCCTTGGAGCGCAGGAGGATGAGGGGTGACTTCATGGAGGTGTACAAAATCACCAGAGGAACAGATCGGATAGACGCACAGAATCTCTTGCCCAGGGCAGGGGAATCGAGGATCAGAGGACACGGGTTTAAGGTGACAGGGGGCGGGGGAGATTTAATGGGAATCTGAGGGGCAACTTTTCAACATAGAGGGTGGTGGGTGTATGGAACGAGCTGCCGGAGGAGGTAGTTGAGGCTGGGATTATCACAACATTTGGACAGGTACATAGATAGGACAGGTTTGGAGGGATGTGGGCAAAACGCGGGCCGGTGGGATTAGTGTACATGGGGCAGGTTGTATGTGTGGGCGAGTTGGGCCGAAGGGCCTGTTTCCGTGATGGGATTGACATGTGAAAGGACTCACCGACAATCGTGATCTTCAAGATAGCAACTGATGAATTGTGGCGAACTGCATCTCGTAGAAGTCGGTACTGGCATTGATATTCACCACTCTGGCCAACGCTGGCATTGGTGATGATGAATGTGACACCGAAATTGAGGGCTGGAGCCTGCTGAGATACTTCAAAGTCATCCCCATTCTTCCTCAAGTAGAAGATGGCCCCAGCATACATCGATCGTGTGGTACAGCGGATTGGGATGTCCTCGCCTTCCAAAAACATCCAAGAACTTCTGGGAGTGGAGATCACGGGCTTCTCAAGAAGATCTAGAATATGGTCATGTAGTCATGGAAAGAAGAGCCATATCTCTTATAAAAATATGTAAAATTATTCACGGATTGGACAAGCTAGATGCAGGAAACGTGTTCCTGATGTTGGGCGAGTCCATAACCAGGGGTTGCAAACAGTTTCAGAATAAGGGGTCGTCCATTTGAGATTGAGATGAGCAGAATAAGTGGGAAGCGGCGATGAGGAAACACTTTTTCACAGAGAGGGTTGGGAGTAGGTCATTCGGCCCTTCAAGCCAGCACCGCCATTAATTGTGATCATGGTTGATCATCCACAATCCGTAGCCTTTCCTGCCTTCTCCCCATATCACTTGACTCCGCTGTCTTTAAGAGCCCTATCTAGCTCTCTCTTGAAAGCATCCTGTGAACCGGCCTCCACCGTCCTCTGAGGCAGAGAATTCCACAGACTCACCACTCTCTGTGTGGAAAAGTGTTTCGTCATCTCCGTTCTAAATGGCTTACCCCATATTCTTAAACTGTGGCCCCTGGTTCTGGACTTCCCCAACATCGGGAACATGTTTCCTGCCTCGAGCGTGTCCAAACCGTTAACAATCTTACAGTGGCTTGCAAAAGTATTCATGCCCCTTCAACTTTTCCACATTTTGTCACGTTACAACCACAAACGTAAATGTATTTTATTCGGATTTTATGTGATAGACCAACACAAAGCGGTGCATAATCGTGAAGGAAAACTATACATGGTTTCCAATATTTATTACAAATAAAAAACTGAAAAGTGTGGCGTACAAAAGTAGTCACCCCACTGAGTCAATACTTTGTAGAACCACCTTTCGCTGCAATTACAACAGCAGGTCTATTTCGGGTATGTCTCTACCAGTTTTGCACACATACAGACTGAAATGTTTGCCCATTCTTCAATGCAAAATAGCTCAAGCTCAGGCAGATTGGATGGAGAGCGTCTGTGAACAGCAATTTTCAAGTCTTGCCAGAGATTCTCAATTGGATTTAGGTCTGGAATTTGACTGGGCCATTCTAATACATGAATATGCTTTGATCGAAACTCCATTGTAGCTTTGGCTGTATATTTAGGGTCGTTGGCCTGCACCCCAGTCTCAAATCTTTTGGAGACTCTAACAGGTTTTCTTCCAAGATTGCCCTGTTTATGGCTCCATTCATCTTCCCGTCAACTCTGACCAGTTTCCCTGTCCCTGCTGAAGAAAAGCAGCCCCACAGCATGATGCTGCCACCAGAATGTTTCACAGTGGGATGGTGTGTTTAGGGTGATGTGCAGTGTTAGTTTTCCGCCACACATAGCGTTTTGCATTTAGGCCAAAAACTTCAATGTTCCTCTCATTAGACGAGAGCACCTTCCTCATATGTTTGCTGTGTCACCACATGGCTTGTGGCAAACTGCAAACGGAACTTCTTATGGCTTTGTTTCAACAATGGCTTTCTTCTTGCCACTCTTCCATAAAGGCCCGATTTGTGGAGTGCACGACTAATAGTTGTCCTGTGGGCAGATTCTCCCATCTGAGCTGTGGATCTCTGCCACTACTCCAGAGTTACCATGGGCCTCTTGGCTGCTTATCTGATCAATGTTCTCCTTGCCCGGCCTGTCAGTTTAGGTGGACGGCCATGTCTTGGTAGGTTTGCAGTTGTGCCATACTCTTTCCATCTTTGGATGATGGATTGAACAATGCTCAGTGAGATGTTCAAAGCTTGGGATATTTTTTATAACCTAACCCTGCTTTAAACTTCTCCACAACTTTATCCCTGACCTGTCTGGTGTGTTCCTTGGGCTTCATGATGCTGTTTGTTCACTAATGTTCTCTAACAAACCTCTGAGGCCTTCACAGAACAGCTGTATTTATACTGAGATTAGATTACACACAAGTGGACTCTATTTACTAATTAGGTGACTTCTGAAGGCAATTGGTTGCACTGGATTTTATTTAGGGGTATCAGAGTAAAGGGGGCTGAATACTTTTGCACGCCACACTTTTCAGTTTCTTATTTGTAACAAAATGTTAAAACCATGTATCATTTTCCTTCCACTTCACAATTATGCGCCACTTTGTGTTGGTCTATCACATAAAATCCCAATAAAATACATTTACGTTTGTGGTTGTAATGTGACAAAATGTGGAAAAGTTCAAGGGGTATGAATACTTTCGCAAGCCACTGTATATGGTTCAATTAAATCCCCTTTCATCCTTCTAAACTCCAGAGTGTAAAGGCCCAGCTGCCCCATCCTCTCGGCATATGGCCGTCCCGCCATCCCGGGAATTCACCTTGTAAACCTACGCTGCACTCAATAGCAAGAATGTCCTTCCTCAAATTAGGGGACCAAAACTGCACACAATACTCCAGGTGTGGTTTCACTAGGGCTCTGCACAATTGCAGGAGGACCTATTTGCTGCTATATTCGATTCCTCTTGTTATAAAGGCCAACATGCCGTTGGCTTTCTTCATTGCCTGCTGCACCTGCATGCTCACTTTCATAGACTGATCTACAAGGACCCCCAGATCCCGTTGTTCTTAACCTTTTCCCAACTTGACGCCATTTAGATAATTCCCAATTGCATGGAAAAATACCTTTCTTCCTATACCTTTGTAAACCAAAGATCCTATATCGCTACAGGGTCTTTGATGTAAACTAAAATGAAGGACATCATTTTGATAGGAAGGACATCCTTGTGATTGAGGCAGTGTAGCCTAGGTTCACCAGTTCGATCCTTGTGATGGCGGGACTGTGATATGAGGAAAGATGGAAAAGACTAGGTTTGTATTCACTGGAGTTTAGAAGGATAAGCGGGTGGTCCTATAGAAACATATAACATTATAAAAGGACTGGACAATCTAGATGCAGGATTTTTTTCCGCAATGTTGGACGAGTCCAGAACCAGCGGCCACAGTCTTAGAACAAAGGGGAGGTCATTTAAGACTGAGGTGAGAAAAAAACGTTTTCACCCAGAGAGGTGTGAATTTGTGGAATTTCCTGCCACAGAGGACAGAGGAGGCCAAATCAATGGATGGATTTAAGAGAGAGTTAGATAGAGCTCTAGGGTCTAGTGGAATCGAGGGATATGGGGAGAACGCAGCACGGGTTATTGATTGGGGACGATCAGCCATGATCACAATGAATGGCGGTGCTGGCTCGAAGGGCCAAATGGCCTCCTCCTTCATTCTATGTTTCTATGTTTCGAATTGACTTCCTTCCAGAATCTTCTGCAGAAACGATGTAATTGGCGACTTTGTGATGGGGTTAGGGAACAGCCAATAACTGAATAATGTAAATAATATTTGTGATTGGTTTGTGGTAACATAGAAAATAGGTGCAGGAGGAGACGATTCGGCCCTTCGAGCCAGTACCGCAATTAATTGTGCACATGGCTGATCGTCCCTAATCAATATATTTAAGTATAGGAGCAGGGAGTTTCTACCGCAGTTGTAGTGTTTTGGTGAGACCACACCTGGAGTATTGCATACAGTTTTGGTCTCCAAATCTGAGGAAAGACATTCGTGCCATAAAGGGAGAACAGAGAAGGTTCACCAGACTGATTCCTGGGATGTCAGGACTTTCAAATGAAGAGAGACTGGATAGACTCGGCTTGTACTCGCTAGAATTTAGAAGATTGAGGGGGGGATCTTATAGAGACTTCCAAAATTCTTAAGGGGTTGGACAGACTTGATGCAGGAACATTGTTCTCGATGTTGGGGAAGTCCACAAGGGCGTCACAGTTTGAGGACAAGGGGGAATTCCTTTAGGACCGAGATGAGGGTATGGAGAGAAGGCAGCATTGATCATATTGAATGGCGGTGCAGGCTCGAAGGGCCGAATGGCCTACTCCTGCACCCATTTCTATGTTTCTAAGTTTCTAACCCCTGACAACCGTACTAAGCGACAATCTATCTATCTCTGCCTTAAATATATTCACTGACTTGTGGCCTCCACCGCCGTCTGTGGCAATGAATCCCACAGATTCACCACCCTCTGGCTAAAGAAATTCCACCTCATCTCCTTCCTAAAGGAACGTCCTTTTATTCAGAGGCTCTGCCCTCTGGTCGTGGACTCTCCCACTAGTGTAAATATCCTCACCCCATCCAGGCCTTTGACTATTGGGTGAAGATTCAATCAGTTCCAACCTCATTTTCTTGAGAGCTGCAAATATCCTCATATCCTTCAGATTAATACAATCGTTAGTCTCTCTACGATTGACATACTTACCAGTTACACCCGGAATCGAATGAATTATTGCCCAAACTGTGAACAAAAGAAAATAAATACTTACAGATCCAGAGCTACTTCAGACAGGAATAGTTCTGTTGACATGTCTATCCCAGGTCACACACTAGTTTAGTTTAGAGATGCAGCGCGGAAACAGGCCCTTCCCCACCGAGTCCGTGCCGACCCGCGATCGCCCGTTCACACACTAGTTTAGTTTAGAGGTACAGCATTGAAACAGGTTCTTCCCCACCGAGGGTTACACAAAAAGCTGGAGAAACTCAGCGGGTGCAGCAGCATCTAAGGAGCGAAGGAGATAGGCGACGTTTCGGGTCGAGACCCTTCTTCAGACTGGTCAGGGATCAGGGAAACGAGAGATATAAACAGTGATATGGAGAGATAAAGCAAGAACAATGAGTGAAAGATATGCAAAAAAGTATTGGTGATAAGGGAAGCAAGCCATTGTAAGCTGTTTCTGGTGTGAAATTGAGAAGCTAGTGCGACTTGGGGGGGGAGATGGAGAAGGAATGTCAGGGCCCGAGGGCTGAGGGAGAGGTGGGGGGGGGGGGGGGGGAGGGAGCAGTCTGGGTTAACAGAATTGAGAAAATTCAATGTTTAAGCCCAGAGGATGCAAACTCCCCAAGCGGAATATGAGATGTTGTTCCTCAAACTTGCGGTGTTGTTCACTCTGGCCATGGAGGAGGCCCAGGACCGAGAGGTCGGATACGGAGTGGGAGGGGGAGTTGAAGTGCTGAGCCACCGGGAGGTCGGGTTGGTTATTGCGGACCGAGCGGAGGTGTTCGGCGAAACGATCGCCTAGCCTCCGCTTGGTCTCACCGATGTAGATTAGCTGGCATCTGGAGCAACGGATGCAGTAGACGAGGTTGGAGGAGGTGCAGGTGAACCTCTGTCGGACTTGGAATGACTGCTTGGATCCCTGAAAGGAGTGGATGGGGGAGGTGAAGGGACAAGTGTAGCATCTCTTGCGGTTGCAAGGGAAAGTGCCCGGGGAAGGAGTGGAGCGGGAGGGAAGGGAAGAATTGACGAGGGAGTTGCGGAGGGAGCGGTCTTTGCGGAAGGCAGACAGGGGGGGAGATGGGAAGATGTGGCGAGTTGGAGGTGGCGAAACTGGCGGAGGACTATCTGTTGTATGCGCTGGCTGGTGGGGTGAAAGGTGAGGACCAGGGGGACTCGGCCCTTGTTGTGAGTGGGGGAATGGGGAGAGAGGGCAGTGTTGCGGGGTATGGAGGAGACCCTGGTGCGAGCCTCATCGATAGTGGGGGAGGGGAAACCCCGTTCTCTGAAGAACGAGGACATTTGCGATGACCTGGTGTGGAACACGTCATCCTGGGAGCAGATGCGGCGTAGTCGGAGGAATTGGGAATAGGGGATGGAGTCCTTACAGGAAGCAGGGTGGGAGGAAGAGTAGTCCAGGTAGCTGTGGGAGTCAGTTGGTTTGTAGTGGATGTCAGTCAGGAGTGTGTCACCTGCAATAGAGATGGTGAGGTCAAGGAATGGTAGGGAAATGTCGGAAATGGTCCAAGTATATTTGAGTGCCGGATGGAAGTTGGTGGTGAAATGGATAAAGTCAGTCAGTTCTGCGTGGGTGCAGGAGGTGACACCAAAGCAGTCGTCAATGTAACGGAGGTAAAGGTCGGGGGTGGGGCCCTGGTACGCCGAGAACAAAGATTGTTCGACGTACCCGACAAAGAGGCAGGCGTAGCTAGGGCCTATGCGTGTGCCCATAGCTACGCCTTGTGTTTGGAGGAAATGGGAGGAGTCAAAAGAGAAGTTGTTTAGGGTAAGGACCAACTCCGCTAGGCGGAGGAGGGTGTCAGTGGATGGGTATGGGTTGCTCCTCTGGTCGAGGAAGTACCGGAGGGCTTTGAGACCATCCTGGTGGGGGATGCAGGTGTATAGTGACTGGACGTCCATGGTGAAGATGAGAGGATGGGGGCCTGGACAACGGAATGTGCGGAGCCGACGGAGAGTGTCTGAGGTGTCTTGAACATAGGTGTGGAGGGATTTAACAAAGGGGGATAGGATGGAGTCAAGGTATGTGGAAATGTGTTCGGTGGGGCACGAACAGGCAGAGACAATGGGTCTGCCGGGGCAGTCGGGTTTGTGGATTTTGGGGAGAAGGTAAAATCGGGCTGTGCGGGGCTGTGAAACGATGAGGTTGGAGGCTCGGGGGGGTAGGGAGCCGGAGTTAATGAAGTACTTCCCCACCGAGTCCGCGCCGACCAGCGATCGTTAACATGGTGCCCAGAACTGAACGCAATTCTCTAGATGTACAGTCTTCCCCGTGAGTGGCGAGCAGAGCACGCACGCAACAACAAAGCTCGGAACACGCGACAATAACAAACGGGATCATAATACAAAAATGTTTCACTTACACGTGAGGAGAAGCAGCCTCGGATTTGACATCTTCTGCCTTGATAGTAGTTGTTGACTGTAGACTTGGATTCAATGTTCAGGAATCTCCCGGCAACAATCGAACCTTTAATACAGTGTGTGTGATCGAGTCTAGAAGTTGGGAGGTCGCGTTGCACTTGTACAAGACGTTGGTGAGGCTGCATTTAGAGTATTGTGTTCAGTTCTGGGCGCCGTGTTATGGGAAAGATGTCGTCGAGCTGGAAAGGGCGCAGAGAGGATTTACGAGGATGTTGCCGGGACTCGAGGGACCTGAGCTACAGGGAGAGGTTGGGGCAGGGCTGGGACTCTATTCCTTGGAGCGCAGGAGGATGAGCGGTGATTTATAGAGGTGTACAAAATCACCAGAGGAATAGATCGGGGAGACAGACTCACAGAGTCTCTTGCCAGAGTAGGGGAATCGAGGACCAGAGGACGTGGGTTTAAGGTGAGAGGGGGGAAAGATATAGACTTTAGATTCTAGACTGAACGGGAACCTGCGTCACAATAAAGATCGATGAGATATTTTGCTTCACAGAGTCAATAGAATCAACAAACAAGATATAGACTTTGGCTTGTTCCAACGTTGCAAATGTATTCCCAATTTGCAATTCACTGCAAGAGTCTCTGACAAAACAAACAGATAATGTTATTCCACAAGATCAAGTGTTGAGTTTACTTTAGAGATACAGTGCGGAAAAATGCCATTCGGCCCACCGAGTCCGTGCTGACTAGACCAGCGATCGCCCGTTCACACACGAGTTTGGTTTAGAGATACAGCGCGGAAACAGGCCCTTCAGCCCACCGAGTCCGTGCTGACTAGACCAGCGATCGCCCGTTCACACACGAGTTTGGTTTAGAGATACAGCGCGGAAACAGGCCATTCGGCCTTCTTCTACAGAAGAGGAAGGAAAGATGTGTTTACTATCTTTCCCCCCATCTTTAGTGAGTGCTTACCGCCAGCAGTTTGTGCGACGCAGCGAGAGTTCGGTTCTCGGATCAGTATGGAAGCAAGGACATCGTTTTGAAGTTGACGGAGAATTGCAACCTGCAAATACGGGGAGGAAATCTGTCTGAATATTGGTTCAACCGGCCGGTCAGAAGATTCACTGTCAGCTCTCCCCTCCTTTCCGCCCCACCCCCTCCATATTGGCAGCCATTGGTCTAGTTGAGTGTAGTTTACTGTTCCGTGTAGCAAGGTGCAGTGAAAAGCTTTCTTGTTGCGGGGTCTCCAGTCAGCGGGAAGACTGGACATGATTACAATCCAGCCGTCCACAGTGCACACACACAGGATAAAGGGAATAACGTTTTGTGTATGTGTGTGTATGTGTGTGTGAGAGAGGGAGAGAGAGAGAGAGAGGGGAGGGGGGAGAGGCGGTTGAGAGAGGGAGAGTGGGAAAGAAAGAGAGAGTGAGAGAGAGGGAGCGAGAGGGACAGAGAGAGGGAGAGAGAGAGAGGAGGGGAGAGAGACAGAGAGGATGGGAGAGGGGAGAGGGAGGGGTGAAAGAGAGAGAGGATGGGAGAGGGAAGAGAGAGAGAGGGGGAGAGAGAGGGAAAGGGGAGAGGGAGAAATAGAGGGAGCGAGAGAGGGGTGAGAGAGAGAGAGGGGTGAGAGGGAGGAGTGAGAGAGAGAGTGGTGAGGGGGAAAGGGGTGAGGGAGAGAGGGGGAGGGAGATAGACGGGAGAGATAGAGAGGGGGAGAGAGAGAGGGGGAGAGAGAGAGAAAGAGAGAGAGAAGGGGAGAGAGGGGAGAGAGAGGGGGAGAGAGAGCGGTGAGAGAGCGGGAGAGAGAGTGGGATAGAGAGAGGGAGAGAGAGAGGGGGAGAGAGGAGGAGAGAGATAGAGGGAGGGAGGGGGATAGAGAGGGAGAGAGGGGGAGAGAGTGAGAGGGAGAGAGAGGAGAGAGAGAGAGAGAGAGAGAGAGAGAGAGAGAGAGAGAGAGAGAGAGAGAGAGAGAGAGAGAGAGAGAGAGAGAGAGAGAGAGAGAGAGAGAGAGAGAGAGAGAGAGAGAGAGGGAGAGAGAGAGAGAGAGAGAGAGAAGGAGAGAGGCGATAGAGAGAGGGGGTATGAGAGAGTGGGGAGGGAGGATTGTGAGGGAGAGGGGTGACAGAGAGAGGCTGGTGAGAGGGGGGAGAGGGGACGAAGAGAGAGGGGAGAGAGCGGAAGATAGGGACAGGGAGTGAGCGGAGAGACAGGGAGAGAGGAAGGGGGCACGGGAGGGAGAGATAGACGGGGTGAGAGGGGTGGGGGAGAGATTGGGTGAGCGAGAGGGGCCTGGGAGAGGAGGAGAGAAAGAGGGGGAGAGAGAGGAGGAGAGAGAGGGCGAGAGAGAGACAGGGAGAGATAGAGACAGGGAGATATAGAGGGGGCAGTGAAGGGAGAGAGGACAGAAATGTGCGTACATTAATTAATTTACTTATTCACTTATTTAAATATAAGTTCAGTATAAGTGCGAGGTGAGCGGAATGTGTCAAAGTTCGTTTCTTCAAAAGTTAAAGGTAAACCGTGGCAATCTTTAATTTATTCGTCAGACGGGAGTGGCAAGATCTACAATGAGCACAAACGTTGCTCAGGGCTTCTCGGGATCCACTCACAGAACAAAGGAAAGTTAGCACAATTATACATTTCTCTTATCAGTAAAACACTCCTACCTTGTCTGAATATGGCATGACTGAAAGATTCTGCAGCCTTTCCGAATATATGAAAAGCAGGGTCCAAATCAATAGCGAGTTATTACTTATCTATGGAGCGTCAACTATTTTTTCAATCTTGTCTTCTTTATGGCCTTGAAAGAAGCACATGTTATTACTGCAGGATCCCATCTTAATGTCTTTATTGAAAAGACAACCTGTCCTGCATATTGTGTTCCATATAATTTACAAAGTCATTATAAATTGGGTGAATCAAATGGGCAGGGGTGCTGAGGAAGAGGATTTCTTGGAATGTATGCGGGATAGTTTTCTAAACCAACATGTAGATGAATCAACGAGAGAGCAGGCTATTCTAGACTGGGTATTGAGTAATGAGGAAGGGTAAGTTAGCAGTCTTGTTGTGCGTGGCCCCTTGGGCAAGAGTGACCATAATATGGTTGAGTTCTTCATTGGGATGGAGAGTGACGTAATTAAGTCAGAAACAAGGGTTCTGAACATTAAAAAAAACTTTGAAGGTATGAGACGTGAATTGGCCAAGATAGACTGGCAAGTGATTCTTAAAGGGTTGACAGTGGTTGTGCAATGGAAGTTATTTAAAGACTGCATGGATGAACTACAACAATTGTTCATCCCAGTTTGGCAAAATAATAAATCAGGAAAGGTAGTGCATTCATGGATAACAAGGGAAATCAGGGATAGTATAAAAACAAAAGATGAAGGATTCAAATTAGCCAGAAAAAGCAGCCTGCCAGAGGACTGGGAAAAATTCAGAGTCCAGCAGAGTAGGACAAGTGGCTTAATTAGCAAAAGGAAAATAGATTATGAAAGAAAACTGGCAGGGAACATAAAAACTGTATTGGTTTTATAGATATGTGAAGAGAAAGAGAATAGTTAAAACAAATGTAGGTCCCTTGCAGTCAGAAACAGGTGAATTGATCATGGGGAACAAGGACATGGCAGACCAATTGAATAACTACTTTGGTTCTGTCTTCACTAAGGAAGACATAAATAATCTGCCGGAATTAGCAGGGGACCGGTGGTCAAATAAGGTGGAGGATCTGAGTGAAATCCAGGTTAGCTGGGAAGTGGTGTTGGGTAAATTGAATGGATTAAAGGCCGATAAATCCCCGGGACCAGATAGGCTGCATCCCAGAGTACTTAAGGAAGTAGCCACATAAATAGTGGATGCATTAGTGTTAATTTTTCAAAACTCTTTAGATTCTGGAGTAGTTCCTGAGGATTGGAGGGTAGCTAATGTAACCCCATTTTTTTTTTTAAAGGAGGGAGAGAGAAAACGGGGAATTACAGACCAGTTAGTCTAACATCGGTATTGGGGAAACTGCTACAGTCAGTTATTATAGATGGCATAGCAGCACATTTGGAAAGTGGTGAACTCATTGGACAAAGTCAGCATGGATTTACGAAATATAACCATGTCTGACGAATCTTATAGAATTTTTCGAGGATGTAACTAGTAGAGTGGATAAGGGAGAACCAGTGGATGTATTATATCCAGACTTTCAGAAGGCTTTCGACAAGGTCCCACAGAAAAAAATTAGCATACACACTTAAAGCACACGGTGTTGAGGGTTCAGTATTGATGTGGATAGAGAACTGGCTGGCAGACAGGAAGCAAAGGGTAGGAGTAAACGTGTCCTCTTCAGAATGGCAGGCAGTGACTAGTGGGGTACTGCAAGGCTCAGTGCTGGGACCCCAGCTATTTACAATATATATTAATGATTTGGACGAGGGAATTGAATGCAACATCTCCAATTTTGCGGTTGACACGAAGCTGGGGAGCAGTGTTAGCTGTGAGGAGGATGCTAGGAAGCTGCAATGTGACTTGGATAGGCTGGGTGAGTGGTCAAATGCATGGCAGATGCAGTATAATGTGGATAAATGTGAGCTTATCCACTTTCTTGGCAAAACAGGAGGGTAAACTATTATTTGAATGGTGCGGATTAGGGAAAGGGGAGATGCAACGAGACCTGGGTGTCATGGTACACCAGTCATTGAAAGTAGACATGCAGGTGCAGCAGGCAGTGAAGAAAGCGAATGGTATGTTAGCATTCATAGCAAAAGGATTTGAATATAGGAGCAGAGAGGTTCAACTGCAGTTGTACAGGGTTTTGGTGAGACCACACCTGGCGTATTGCGTACCGTTTTGTTCTCCATATTTGAGGAAATACATTCTTGCCATAGAGGGGGTACAGAAAAGGTACACCAGACTGATTCCTGGGATGTCAGGACTTTCATATGAGGAAAGACTGGATAGGCTTGGCTTGTGCTCGCTAGAATTCAGAAGACTGAGGAGGGATCTTATAGAAACTTACAAAATACTTATGGTGTTGGATTGTCTAGATGCAGGAAGATTGTTCCCGATGTTGGGGAGGTCCAGAACAAGGGGTCACAGTTTAAGGGTAGGGGGGAATTCCTTTAGGACCGAGATGAGGAACACATTTTTTACACAGAGAGTGGTGAGTCTCTGGAATTCTCTGCCAAAGAAGGAAGTTGGGGCCAGTTATTTGGATATATTCAAGATGGAGTTAGATGTGGCCCTTGTGGCTGAGGAGATCAGGGGGTACGGAGAGAAGGCAGGTACAGGATACTGAGTTGGATGATCAGCCATGATCATATTGAATGGCGGTGCAGTCCCGAAGGGCTGAATGGCCTACTCCTGCACCTATTTTCTATGTTTCTATGCCATTCACTTTCCTCACTGCCTACTGTACCTGCATGCTTACGTTCATTGACTGCTGAACAAGGATGCCATTGTACGTCCCCCTTTCCCAATTTGACACCATTTAGATAGTAATCTGTCTTCCTGTTTTTGCGACCAAAGTGGACAACGTCACGTTTATCCATCTGCATCTGCTAAACATCTGTCCATGTTATTGTTCCATGGTTTTTCAATCTATTCTAGGCAAGCAGGGAGTGAATGGTTCCCGGGATCAGCGGGAGTGTGGGGTTGAGGTCACAGTCAGTTAAGCCGCGATCATGTTGCGTGGTGAAGCAGAATGGAGGGGGAGGGCATTATATTCTGAAGTGATGTGTTGAACTGTCCAGTCCACCTTCAAACTGGGCACCAGAAGCCCTGAGAGGGTCCCTAGAATTTGGCATTGCCTTGCTGAGTGAAACGGACTGGAGGAAATCAGACAAACCTCCATGAGGTGGAGAGTTGGATCTGATGGAGTTTGAAACAATATCCCCTTTGCTGGAACAATGCCGCCGCTCCCAATTTCCATCCCTCAGTATCTATCGCCACAATACGCCGTCTTTGGAGTTCCTCAATCAAATCCCTGATTAAATCACAACCTGTCTCAGCAGGGATTTCACTCGGCTGATGTCATTTGTTTGTGAATCATTTCTAAATCTCTATTTTTAAACTCTGTTGAAACTTCACTGTCCCGGTGGAGACGGGAAATGGTATAAAATCTCCAGGAATGTTCTGCCTCAGCATTTCATTCCGGGACATTACCGGCAGTTCACGGGGACACGTCGCTGGGCAGAGAAAATGGGGCACCATATTTATGAATATTACGACGTGGAGAAAATCCTGTACGTGATCATTGCTGCCGTTGGAGTCCCTGGTAAGTGAGCAGAACAATTCAAGTTTTATAACTCCGTGTGTTAACTGGTGTTAACTGGTTCTCATCATGTTACAAGTTCCCAACTGATGATCGTTGTACAAGAATATGTGAAGAATATCAATCCTCTCAGTGAAATATTTGTGAATTAACGCTGTGATTTTTCTTATTTTCAGACAGCTGAAACTAACCCTATTTTTCTCTCACTACCGGGAGCTACTAGAATGTTGTTCTTGCCTTCAGTGGGACTTTGCTGAGAGTTGTCCCAGTGCTCGGGACAGGCAGGCAGGCAGCTCTCCGGGAGGGTGTGACTGGGAGAGACGGGTTCACATTGTGAAGTTCACTGTGTGTGAGTTATTGATCAAAGTGAGCAACCGCTCCTGTGGACACTGGGTCTCACTCACTGTGGAGTCTGTCTGTCACAGTCGGATTCCACCGTCACTTGGATCGATCACCTGGACGCGGAACTAACGGGTGTGTGTGTGTGCGTGCGTGCGTGCGTGCGTGCGTGCGTGTGTGTGTGTGTGTGTTGTTACTGAACTGAACTCACTGTGTGGAATGAATCCATTAACGGAGCCACTCTGCTGCCGGATTCCATGTTGTCCCCGCCGTCCCTCTGGAAGCCTCCTCGTCCCCATCAGATGCCGAGTTCCCAGAGCCCTAGTTAAACGCGGTCGCTCACGGTTAAGTCTGTGAAACCGGCCCCATCAGAGACTGTGATCAGGTTTAACTATAGAAGGGACCATTGTGCCTGTTGTAGCGGACCCCACGCGCCCGTCGCCTTATCTCTGCTCCCCTGAAGCAGGCAGGCAGGTCGGGCACAGTCGGAGCCGGCTCTGACATTGTTAAACTTGCAGCAGCCTCGCACCGATCCAACACTCCTGATCTTGAGCTGAAAGTCGAGCCGGTGTTCAGTCAGCCCCGGAGACCGTGTTGAGTAAATGCCCAGTGTCCGTTCCCTTGTCTTTCCGCAGTGAATTTAGTGGCGATTGTGATCCTGTCCCGGGGAAAGTGCGGCCTCTCCACCTGCACCACTCGCTACCTGGTGGCCATGGCGGCGACCGATCTACTGGTCCTGATCACCGAGGTCATTTTGGTTCAGCTCCGATATCATTACTTTTATTGGAGTTTCCTGTCCAACACCCCTGTGTGCCGTGTTATCGATGTACTGACGTATGGAGCTACAGACTGTTCTGTCTGGTTCACCGTCACTTTCACCTTTGATCGGTTTGTCGCCATTTGTTGACAGAAGCTGAAAACTAAATATTGCACCGGGAAAACTGCGGCTGCGGTTCTGGCAACAGCCGGCGTTCTGCTCTGTCTGAAAAACCTTCCCCGCTACTTCACACTGGAACCTCGGACAATGATCGACAATGTCCCGTGGGGCTGGGTCACGGTGGACAGTTATTACACTGACCCCGGGTGGGTGGCATTTGACTGGATCGACACGGTTTTAACTCCGTTCCTCCCTTTCGCTGTAATCCTGCTGCTCAACGCTCTGACAGTCCGCCACATTTTAGTGGCCAGTCGGGTCCATAAGGGGCTGATGGGGTGAGAGCAAGGGGGAGAACCGCAGTGACCCGGAGATGGAGAGCAGGAGGAGGTCTGTGGTTTTACTCTTCACCATCTCCGGCAGCTTCATCCTCCTGTGGCTGACGGTGGTTGTAGAATTCGTCTATTATCAGATCACAGGAATTGGAAATGATGCGAATGATTCTCAATGGATCTTTAGAAACGTCGGGTTTTTGCTGAGTAATCTCAGCTGCTGCACCAACACATTTATTTACGCGGTGACCCAGTCCAAGTTCAGGGAGCAGGTGAAGAGCGCGATGAAATATCCGCCTACCTCTGTGCTTCGGCGCCATGAGCGCATCCATCCCAGAGGCGGCCGCAGTCTGTCTCTCTGCACCGGGCTCCGGCTCCTGATATTCACCGCCGGAGCCATGAGGGAGGGAGGAGCCAAAGTTGACTGGAAAATCTCCTAGCAGGGATGAGACTGGAACAACAATGGCGGGTTTTTCTGGGAATAATGCAGAAGGTGCAGGATCAGTTCATTCCAAAGAGGAAAAAAGATTCCAATGGGAGTAAGTAAAGGGGCGACCGTGGCTGACAAGGGACGTCAGGGACAGTATAAAAATAAAATAGAATTACAACGTAGCAACGATGAGCGGGAAGCCAGTGGATTGGGTAATGTTTAAAGAACAATAAAAGATAACTCAAAAGGCAATACGGGGAGAAACTATTTGGTTCGAAGCCAAGAATATAAAGCAGGATAGTAAAAGCTTCTTCAGGTATGTTAAGAGGAAAAAAAAGTGTAGAACAAAGTTAGGCAGACACAGGTGAATTTATTATGGGGAACAAGGAAATGCCAGATGAGTTGAACAGGTACTTTGGATCTATATTCACTAAGGATGACACAAACAATATTCCTGATGTACTGGTGGCCCGAGGATCTGGGGTGACTGAGGAACTGAAGGAAATCCACAATAGGCAGGAAGTGGTGCTTGGTAGACTGATGGAACTGAAGGCTGATACATCCGCAGGACCTGATGGTCTGTATCTCTTTTTTCCTTTTTCGCGTTTCGTTCTCTCTCGCTTCTTTAAATCGTTTTAGATTCAATTTTTTTTCCGCTCCGAGTTGTTATATATTTTTTAAAGCGGCGTGGCTTCTGACACACACATACACACACACACACAGTACACTTTTTCGTGGGATAATTTATGGACAAATTTCGCACAGTTTCAACTAGAAATGAGAGGCAGAAATGTGTGAGAAAAATAGATAGTTGCCTCTTTCATCAATTAGCCTGTAGACGACTTCAGAAATGTGCAAACGTTGAGAGAGAGAGAGAGAGAGAGAGAGAGAGAGAGAGAGAGAGAGAGAGAGAGGGAGAGAGAGAGAGAGAGAGAGAGAGAGAGAGAGAGAGAGAGAGAGAGAGAGAGAGAGAGAGAGAGAGAGAGACAGAGAACGAGAGAGAGACAGAGAGAACGAGAGCGAGAGAGAGGGAGAGGAAGACAACGAGAGAGAGGGACAACGAGAGATAGAACGAGAGACACAGAGAGAGAGACTCTTCTCTGTGGAGTGGGGGAGAATCTGGAGGGGAGGGGGGAACCAACGAGGGTCGTCGATCGCGGAGGGGGGACTTACCGAGAGAGGCGGAGGGGGCGGGAGAGGGGAGCCAGTCCCCCAAACATGGGATCACACCAGGCACGTGCCGTCAGGGTAGGCAAGGTAGGCACTGCCTACCCTGACTAAAATGATAACATAGTAATTTCTAAATATAAATAGTAAAGGCAGGGAAGAAGGATGCTCATGTAAGAGATCGATCTCTGAGATAGGCATCATTCTCCGTGCCTTTCATCCGCAGCGCTTGTAACCCTTGAAGGTCTGTGCAGCCCACATGCCGTCCGCGCTGCTTCAAGCCGTCAATCTCAAGCGGGGCTGACGGCAGCTGAAACTCTGCCTTTGCAGCAGCCTATTGCAGCGCTTGTTTCTTGGCGGGGTTTTCAAATATGGATTGTCATTATTTTAAGTGCATCTTAGGAAACAGAGAGAGAAGAATGGAATTTGTGTACCAATAATCTGACAAGTACATTTCTTGGTGTATTTTTTTAAAATAGAGTATTGCCCGGGGTGTGGGGGTGGGTGGAGAGTTCCTTTCATAGCGTTTGGGAGTCTGGGCCGGGGTAAAGTGCGGGGAGGGCACGAATGTTGTGAAGGAGGGGATCGGGATAATGCCACTTGCGACGCCCCTTGCTCGGAGCCACTGCATTGAGGATGGTAAGAAGCAGCTCGGGTGGCTTTGAGCGGCAGTCGGGCCGGACAGCGGAACCGGCCGCCACCTCAGCTCCTTCTGCCGGCACCCGCTCACCTCTGGCAGCTCTCCGTCTAAAAACCTCTCTCCTGCCGCTCACCGGCCTCACTCATGTCCCGCAAATCCTTAAATTCCAACAACGCGATTGAGGTTACTCGGCTGTGGGAATTTAAGGACTTACGGGAAGAGGATGACATGAGCGAAGTCGGCGAGCCGCTGATGAGAGGTGTTCCAACGGAGAGCACTGCCAGAGGTGAGCGGGCCGGCAGAAGGCGCTGAAGTGGTAGCCATTTATGCTGTCAGCTCCCGGCGGCCGCTCGCAGCTACCCGAGCTGCTTCTATCCCCGGCTACAATGCGTGGCTGCGCGCCCGGAGAGCTGCGGCAGCGGTGAGTGAGTGAGTTACTGCCATTATCCCCGACCCCCTCCTTCTCACCACTCCTGCCGTCCCCGCAACTTTACCCCTGGCACAGACGCTGTGAATGGAACACCCTTGAGCAAGTGTTGTCATTTAATAAGATGACAACTGATTCAACGCTTTTTCCTGTGCTCCCGTTTTTTCCCATCATCTTTCCACCTGCCATCACACTTCACCCCCCACCCATTCAGTAATTAAGAATAAAGGAGACTAGGAAGCCTTGGGAAAATTGAATTGTTACTGTTTTTATTTTTATTTTTGTTATTTGTACGGAGTGAACATTCTGCGCATGCGTGGTTTAATTTGTTTTTAAAGCCGACTGAGTGCCTACCCTGAGTAATTACTCACGGCACGTGCCTACACCTTCTACGCCCCTCTACCCCGCTCTACCGCCTCTACCTCCCCCCCCCCATCTACCCCCTTATAACCATATAACCATATAACAATTACAGCACGGAAAACAGGCCTTCTCGGCCCTTCCAGTCCATGCCGACCATTTATTTTCCCCTGGTCCCATCTACATGCACTCAGACCATACCCTTCCATTCCCTTCCCGTCCATATACCTATCCACTTTACTTTTAAATGTTAAATCGATCCTGCCTCCACCACTTCTGCAGGAAGATCATTCCACACAGCCACCACTCACTGAGTAAAGAAGTTTCCCCTCATGTTACCCCTAAACTTCTAACCCTTAATTTTCATGTCACGCCCTCTTGTTTGAATCTTCCCTACCCTCAATGGGAAAAGCTTATCCACGTCAACTCTGTCTATCCCTTTCATCATTTTAAAGACCTCAATCAAGTCCCCCCTTATCCTTCTGCGCTCCAAAGAATAAAGACCGAACTTGTTCAACCTTTCTCTGTAACTTAGTTGATGGAACCCAGGCAACATTCTAGTAAACCTCCTCTGTACTCTTTCTATCTTGTTGACATCCTTCCTATAATTCAGCGACCAAAATTGTACACCATACTCCAGAAATGGTCTCACCAATGCCTTGTACAATTTTACTCCAATATTCAATGCTCTGATTTATAAAGGCCAGCACACCAAAAGCTTTCTTTACCACCCTATCTACATGCGATTCCACCTTCAGGGAACTATGCACAGTTATTCCTAGATCCCTCTGTTCCACAGCATTCCTCAATTCCCTACCATTTACCTTCTACGCCGCTCTACCGCCTCTATCCGCCTCTACCCCCTTCTACGCCCCTCTACCCCTCTACCCCAGGCTACCCAATCTACCCGCTCTACCCCCTCTACCCCCTCTACCCCTCTACCCCCGCTACCCCCCTCTATCCCCTCTATCCCCCTTTGCCCACATCTACCACCCTCTACCCCCCTCTACCCCCTCTACCCCGCTCTACCGCCTCCATCCGCCTCTACCACCTCTTTTTTTGTACCAAGAAGACAAGCGATCAATTCATAATACCATACAGAGCCGGGAGGGAAGGGAAGCCCAGAGGGCTTATACAAAGTCCGCTCCCTTCTGAAAATGAGCGTTAATGGTGAATCAGGGGGATGGAGAAATAAAAAAGACAATAATAAACAATAATACAGTTTAAGAATGAAAATTACAAATGTGAAATTAAAAATATGAAAATACATAAAATAATAAGGTATAGTATGAGATAAGAATCAACGGGAGTAGTTTGAGCTCATAAATAGCATTACAAAAATCTGGAGGTCAGAACTCAGGACACGATGAGAAACGTTTTAAGCTCAATCTTAAAGGTGGCTAAGGAGGTGTGAGACTTTAATGACAGAGGCAGGGTATTCCAAAATTTAGGACCTTTAAAAGTAATGCAATGTTGGTGTTTGGATGTTGGACAAAACGGAAGATGAAGATCATTTCTTCTTCTGGTTATGTAATGATGAATATTTGAAGTAAGGGTGAAAAGATCATGAAGAGAAACAGGCAAATCATGTTTACATTTAAGATATTTGAAAATAAAAATACATATTTGGAATGCATTCAGTATATCTACAGAAAAAAATTGCGTACATCTTGAAAAGAGGGGCAGAAGGTGAATTTGACTGAGAAATTAATCTCATAAATTTCTTCTGTGTGATGAGTAGCTTAGAAAGATAGGAAGGACAGGTAGAACCCCAAACAATATTACAATAATTGAAATAAGGAAAAATCAAACTGTATTGTTAGATGTGAAGACGAGTGAATAAATGCACAAACCTTTCTCAGAATACCAAGCATTTTCATTGATCTTCTGCAGACAATATTGATATGTTCTTTCCAAGTTAAATTTTGATCTACGGTTACTCCTAAACATTTTGTATATGTTACTTCAGGAATTCCATGTCCATTGA
This sequence comes from Raja brachyura, assembly GCA_963514005.1. The sequence goes on from CAUPSL010001100.1 coordinate 28,379, forward strand.
TGAAAAAAATTAGATTTGTCTTTGAGAAAAAAATGCTTTTATTGCAGAAGATCATGTAATTGCATTTTTTGATATTGAGAGAGAGAGCCTGTTCACTTTAAACCACTTAGAGACATGAGACATGTCTTCATTAAGTAATTACATCAATGATTTTAGATCACTATGTGAAGCTATTGGTGTCATCGGCAAACAGGATAGGAAGAAGTTCTCTACAGGTAGAAGAAATGCCATTTATACAGATCAAGAATAGTAAAGGACCAAGGATAGAGCCTTGTGGTACCCCACAGCGAATTCTCGATTTATTGGATGAGTTTCCATTTAGATAGACAAATTGCACTCTATTTGCAAAATACTTGGTTAACCATAGAAGCGCTACATCATTTACCCCATATCTAATGAGTTTAGAGATTAACATTGAATGGTTGACTGTATCAAATGCCTTGGATAGATCTAGAAAGACACCAAGATCAAATTTATTTTCACCTAGAGCAGTAGGGATGTTATTAATAAGTTGTAATAGTGCATGCTCCGTAGAGTACTTCTTCCTAAAGCCATATTGTTGGTTATACAAAATATTATTAACAGTTAGATGGTTTAGGATTCTTGTGTACACTAGTCTTTCTATGGTTTTTGAGAGACAGGGGAGAATAGATATTGGGCAGTAATTACCAAATCCTTTAGGGTCACCTAATTTATAGATAGGTATGACTTTGGAAATCTTTAAATCTAGAGGAATGACACCAGATTGGAGATAAATAAAAATATGTGCTAGTGGCTCAGTAATATGATCAATAACTTTTTTTAAGAGAGTGGTTGTAACTCCATCATGGCATTCTGCAGACTTCTTTAGACTCACAATTATGTTGTAGACTTCTTTGGGACAAGGGGGACAAAGTAGAGAATTGACCGTTAATCAATTTACAAAGGTCTTCATGGGAGTCCTTAATGGTTGAAGCCAAGGAGGACCCAACGTTGACAAAAAAAATCATTAAAACCATCAACTATCTCCTTTGAGTTATGAAGAGTACCATCTCTTCCTAACATCTCTGTGAGCACAGCAGGTGGGGCTTTTTTTTACGATTTAGCACTTGGTTGATGAGGTTCCAAGTTGATTTGATGTCACTTGACGCTTCCATTAATTTATCAGTAAAGTATTTCTTTTTTACTTGCCTTAAGTAGTGAGTAAGATTATGTTTGTAAACTTTATCTGATTCCACATTGAATGGTGTGGGATGCAAAATAGATTTCTTGTATAGTTTATTTTTAATCAAAATGCTTTTCTTCAATTCTTTAGTGAACCGGGGTTTGTCAAATGAGGCAGCTTTCTTAATCTTGGTAGAAATTAAGGGAAAGCATTGCTCTAAAGATGTATTAATAAGGGAAAGGAATGCCTGATAAGCTTCATTGACATCTTGCAGGCTAAGAACCTCATCCCATGATTGTCCACCAATTACACATTTACAAGCTTCCATATTTCTATTGGTATATTTGCGATATTCTGTTCCCTTATGATCATAGCTATTGCTTTTACTTATTCTGTTTGAGTTGATATGGAACTTGGAATATAGGGAGATGATCAGAGATATCAACTACCAATATACCAGAAGACATTTTGTAATCCAGACAGTTTGCCAAGATGTTATCAATGAATGAAGCTGAGGTACTGGTTATTCTCGTCGGTTTATGTATCAATGGATAAAAGTGAGTTGAAAAGAGAACATGAAGGAAATCTGTCGAGAGAGGTGAATCGCTTTTAAGGAGGTTGATGATTTAGTCTCCAAGTAGAAAACACTTTTTACGTTCTTTGGTTATAATTTCTAGCGTCAGACATAGGGCATCAATAAATGTGACAGAATCAGAATCTGGAGGTCTGTAACAAATTGATGAACTGATCGTCAGAGTAATATTGACATGATACATTAGCATTCTTCAAGCCATCATAGTTCATATCAGGATTATAGAGTTCATCATGCCTGCATCATTATCAGTATTACATGTGATGAAAGGATCAGAGGCTAAAGAATTGTCCTGAGTTTGACCATTATCTGTGAGTGAGCTTAAAGAGTTCAACTCCATAAAGGAGAGTTTAAAAAAGGTAATGCAGCAGCATCCAACACTGACCAGTCCGGCAGGGAGTAGACTAGGCTACTATCTCACTTGATGCTTTGCGTTGGTTGACAGGATGGACAATAAGACGGCCGTGCCTTATGTAAGCAGTGTCCCCGCGATCCCGTGCTGCACGCATTGCTGGGAGCAGCTCCTTCCGCTTTTGGCGAAATGCTTCAGTGAAATCTTCATTGATGAAAATGGCTGTACCTTTGAGGAATTTGGCCTTTGCGAGGACCACCTGCTTATCCTTGTATCGGAGGAACTTAACCACCACTGGTCTGGATCTGCCATTCTGAGCTAGTTTGGCTGTACGGTTTACACGCTCCATCTCTATGGCGTGCTGTTGACCCATTTTCAAATTTTCCACCAGTAGTTTACGGACTTTATCCTCCGACTCAGCCCACGTCTCATTAGGTGATTCAGGTAAACCCTCAAAGACCAAATTATTCCTTCTAGATTGGCCCTCAAGGTAGTCCATCTTTGCATCTGTGGAGACGCGCCCCTCGCAGCCTTTGAGCCGCTCCGTCTGCAGTGCTTTCAATTCAGTAGAATGATTGCTGTAATTGGATTTGAGATGTCAACTTCATTTTGAGTGTACTGGAGACTCATTTTAAGTTCTTGGTTTTCTCTTGTTAGCTCATCTAGCCGTTTGTTCGAGCTGTCCAGGATGAGTTTAATGAAGTCTTTAAAGTTATGCTGTTGTTGTTGAAGGAGCTCAGCGAAGTGATCTTTCTGTGAGTATAGCATTTCCTGGACCTGTGTTAGCGTAACATAGGCCATCCTGGAGGTCTGGAGGTGGCCTAGGCCAGCTGGAATCCTGGAGGCCTAGAATGTTGCCTGGGTTCCAGCAACTAAGTTACAGAGAAAAGTTGAACAAGTTAGGTCTTTATTCTTTGGAGCGCAGAAGGTTAAGGGGGGACTTGATTGAGGTCTTTAAAATGATGAAAGAGATAGAGAAAGTTGAAATGGATAAGCTTTCTCCCATTGAGGGTACGGAAGATTCAAACAAGAGGGCATTACATGCGAATTAAGGGACAGAAGTTTAGGGGTAACATGAGGGGGAACTTCTTTACTCAGAGAGTGGCGGCTGTGTGGAATGATCTTCCAGCAGAAGTGGTGGAGGCAGGATAGATTTTAACATTTAAAAGTAAAGTGGATAGGTATATGGACGTGAAGGGAATGGAGGCGTATGGTCCGAGTGCAGGTAGATAAGACTAGGGGAAAATAAATGGTCGGCACTGACTGGAAGGGCCGAGAAGGCCTGTTTCCGTGCTGTAATTGTTATATGGTTATATGGTTATGTAGCTTGGGCTAGCTGATTAGCCTGAAGGCCTGGGAGTAGCCTTGGAAGTAACCTGAGCTAGTTGGTGTTCTGGCGGCCTGGATGAAGCTTGGCTAGTTGTTAGCCCTGAGGCACAAGATTATCCTGGAGGTTACAGAGCGAAAGAGGGAGAGATTGTCTGGCGATTGTGTGGCCCGGCAGCGCTGCCTCCTCGCTAAAAACACTAAACAAAAACTCGGAGCTACAAAGACATGTATCCAAATCCAGTCCTTGTCTTTGTCCTTGACAAGAACTAAACACAACCAGTGGATGTGGTGTATCTGGACTTCCAGAAGGCTTTCGACAAGGTTCCACATAAAAGATTAGCATATAAACTTAAAGCATACGGCATTGGGGGTTCAGTATTGATGTGGATAGAGAACTGGCTGGCAAACAGGAAACAAAGAGTAGGGGTAAACGGGTCGTTTTCATAATGGCAGTCAGTGACTAGTGGGGTACCGCAAGGCTCAGTGCTGGGACCCCAGCTATTTACAATATACATTAATGATCTGGATGAGGGTATTGAATGCAACATCTCCAAGTTTGCGGAAGACACTAAGCTGGGGGGCAGTGTTAGCTGTGAGGAGGATGCTAGGAGACTGCAAGGTGACTTGGATAGGCTTGGTGAGTGGGCAAATGTTTGGCAGATGTAGTATAATGTGGATAAATGTGAGGTTATCCACTTTGGTGGCAAAAATAGGAAAGCAGACTATTATCTAAATGGTGGCCGATTAGGAAAAGGGGAGATGCAGCGCGACCTGGGTGTCATGGTACACCAGTCATTAAAAGTAGGCATGTAAGTGCAGCAGGCAGTGAACAAAGCGAATGGTATGTCAGCTTTCATAGCAAAATGATTTGAGTGTATGAGTAGGGAGGTTCTACTTCAGTTGTATAGGGTCTTGGTGAGACCACATCTGGAGTATTGCGTACAGTTCTGGTCTTCAAATCTGAGGAAGGATATTACTGCCATAGAGGGAGTGCAGAGAAGGTTCACCAGACTGATTCCTGGGATGTCAGGACTGTCTTATGAACAAAGACTGCATGGACTCTCTAGAATTTTACTCTCTCTGTTTATACTCTCTAGAATTTAGGAGATTGAGAGGGGATCTTATAGAAACTTACAAAATTCTTAAGGGGTTGGACAGGCTGGATGCAGGAAGATTGTTCCCGATGTTGGGCAGGTCTAGGCCAAGGGGTCACAGCTTAAGGATTAGGGGGAAATCCTTTAGGACGAGATGAGAAGGACTTTTTTTACACAGAGAGTGGTGGGTCTCTGGAACTCTCTGCCACAGAGGGTAGTTGAGGCCAGTTCATTGGCTATATATAAGAGGGAGTTAGATGTGGCCCTTGTGGCTAAGGGGATCAGAGGGTATGGAGAGAAGGCAGGAATGGGATACTGAGTTGGATGATCAGCCATGATCATGTTGAATAGCAGTGCAGGCTGGAAGGGCCGAATGGCCTACCCCTGCACCTAATTTATGTGTTTCTAAAACTAAACAAAACACTAAACAAAGCACTACAAAGCACTCTAAACACTAAAGCATGAAACAAAACTGGGAGCTACAAGGAGTTGCAGCCTCTCAGTTCGGTGCATGCGCACAAGAGAGTGTATTGTCCTATCTGGCACATGACAATAAACTCTCTTGACTTGACTATCCCTTTATTACTTTAACCCAAAGAGCTAAATCTAACTCTCTCTTGAAACAATCCAGTGAATTGGCCTCCACTGCCTTCTGTGGCAGAGAATCCCACAGATTCACAACGCTCTGGGTGAAAACGTTTTTCCACATCTCAGTCCTCAATGATCTACCCATTATTCTTAAACTATGACCCCTGGCTCTGGACTCCCGAATATCGGAACATTTTTCCTGCATCTTGCCTGTCCAAACCTTTAAGAATATTATATGTTCCTATTAGATCCCCTCTGATCATTCTAAATTGCGGTGAATGCAAGCCCAGTCGTCCCATTCTTTCATTCTTTCATTCTTTGATTTAATGCTGTAAACAGTGTATGTATGTATTGTTAGGTGTGTGTACCAATGTATGCAGCACATTGCATCTGCACTGATGTAAAGCACATTGGTCAACATGAGATATTTTTAAATGTGCGATACAAATAACATTGACTGACTGCCTGACTGATGCCTTGTTCTCATTGAGCTGCCATTATAAACATGATAACAGCACAGGGGAGATTTGACCAGTGGAATGTTTCCATTAGAACCACAATGTCCAGAAATTCAAACTACCTTGACAACTCTCTTTGCCTCCCTCTCTCCCCACTCCGCTATCTCCCATTGATTCTGGTTTTCATCTGTGGCTTAATTTGCATCTGTGGGCTTTCCCAAAATGTTACCGGTGCCTGATATGAAAAGTACTTCATTTCAGTCCGTTTATTTCCTGTTATAAACAGGATTGCGCGAATGGTGGTGAATTAATATGCAACGCTTCTGTTAGAAATGTAATGATGGCTGATTTGAACTTGGTGTACTTCTGCTCCAACTCTCCTGAAAACGTTGCCATTATCTGTTTGTTCCCTCCTCACCGCCAACCCGCACGTCCCCACCCACTCTACACTCCACATATTATCTTGTTTCCTTCTCACTCGATTTGCATCTGAGCTCTTTCATCAAAGGCTACCTGTGAAAAGCCCTTTGTTCTCAGTCTATGGATTTCCTGTTAAAATGTTGACATATATGAAAAATATACTCTTAATTGTAAAGAAGTTAATCTTAAGGTTGTATTGTTACTCAGACAAACTTGATGCAGGTAGTGAATAACTGGCAATGATAACAGCCGATGAGAGGTGCTGTTATTGACGTGACAAGCACATGTGTGTCAATAAAGGTTTTTTTCCAGTTTGAGCAAGACTGATGCCCCACTGTGTTTTTACTCCTCCGGAATTATCTTCGGTCTAGCGCTGGGTAGGCTGCAAGAGTCGCTGCACATTCACCTCTGCTAACAGGTTATGGGCCCAGAGTTACCTAGAGTTACCCAGAGGTACCCAGAGACAGTTATCCAGGAATTTACCACTGAGAGAAACATCGCAACGTACCGCGTGTCCGGTGAGAGTTAACATGCTATGCTAGCTCCACGAGTAGATGGAGCGCCAAGTCGAGTAGCCGCTGGTCTTGGCTAATTTTTGACGGAGATGAAAAGAACTATGAGATGAGGGGGACGAAATCTTTGGGCCATCTTCGGTTGCAAGGGCTAAAGGATACCATCTTGGAAGAGCCTACCGACGATGAAGAAGTAGACGAGGCCAAAAATGCAGAGGCATATGCTGAGCTAATCCAGTTTCTGGATGACAAAAGTTTGTCGCTGGTAATGCGAGAAGCAGCGGACGATGGGCGGAAAGCGCTAACTATTTTGAAAGATTATTATGCGGGTAAGGGAAAGCCACGTATAATGCGCCTGTAGTCAGAACTGACTTCACTTCAAAAGTTGAGCAGCGAGAGTGCAACTGAATATGTTATACGGGCAGAGACAGCCATCACAGCATTGAGGAACGCTGGTGAGGTTTTGAGTGACGGACTGTTGGTTGCAATGATTCTGAAGGGACTGCCTGAATCTTTCAAACCATTTGCTATCCATGTCGCGCAAAGTGAGCAGGCAATGCCTTTTGCCGAATTTCAAACTAAACTACGGAGCTACGAAGACACGGAAAAGATGCGTGCAGCAGCATCCGACGACAATGTCATGAAGGCGCGTGTGCAACCGAGTGTGAGACGCGCCACGACAAGTGCAAGTGACCGGGGTGTGGAGAACGCGGACATTGTGTGCTGCAGGTGTGGCCTAAAAGGACATAAAGCCAGAGCATGGCAACGCAAGCAGTGGTGTAGGCACTGTAAAAGCACCACACATCGTGAGGCCCACAGGAGCCGTTGGAAGAGGAGGAGGGGGAGGAGCAACACCCGACCGGAAAGGATAAAAATCCAGCGCGGAGCTTGTTTTCCCAAATCCATAACGTTCCATTCGGAGAAGTGGATTTTTTTTAGGATCCGCTGCTTGGTGGGGAGTGGACTAGGGTAAGCTGCTGATTGGCAGTCATATTCCAGCAGTTTGTTGGGTACTTTGTATTGTGTTGATATTGTATCCTGTGTGAGGGGGAGTGTGAAGGTCAGGGCAGTGTACTGTTGTGGATGTGAGATGTGGGAGGTCAGGGAAGCTGATAGCCCTCCAGACGTCTACATTTGCACCAGGTGTGTCGAGATGGGGCTCCTAAAGGACTGTGTTAGGAACTAAGAAAGGTGGATGAACTTAGAGCCTGGATTGACACCTGGAAATATGATGTTGTGGCAATCAGTGAAACATGGTTGCAGGAGGGCTGTGATTGGAAGCTAAATATTCCAGGATTTCGTTGCTTCAGGTGTGATAGAATTGGAGGGACCAGAGGTGGAGGTGTTGCATTGCTTGTCAGAGAAGATATTACAGCAGCGCATTGGCCGGATAGCTTAGAGGGTTCGTCAAGGAAGGCTATTTGGGTGGAACTGATAAGTGGGAACGGTGTAGCAACACTTTTAGGGGTGTATTATAGACCGCCAGATGGGGAGCGAGAATTGGAAGAGCTAATATGTAAGGAGATAGCAGATATTAGTAGTAAGCACAAGGTAGTGATTGTGGGAGATTTCAATTTTCCAACAATAGACTGGGAAACACATTCTGTAAATGGGCTGGGTGGTTTGGAGTTTGTAAAATGTGTGCAGGATAGTTTTTTGCAGCAATACATAGAGGTATCGACCAGAGAAGGGGCAGTGCTGGACCTCCTGTTCGGAAATGAGGCATGTCAAGTGACGGAGGTATGCGTTGGAGAGCACTTCGGGACCAGTGATCACAATACCATTAGTTTCAATATAGTTATGGAGAGGGTCAGAACTGGACATAGGGTTGAGATTTTTGATTGGAGAATTACTAACTTTGAGGGAATGCGTAATGATTTAAAAGGAGTGAATTGGGATATTTTGTTTTAGAAGGGTGTAGAAGAGAAATGGAGGACATTTAAAGGGGAAATTGCAAGAGTACAGAACCTTTATGTCCCTGTTCGGTTGAAAGGAAATAGTAAAAATCGGAAAGAGCCATGGTTTTCAAGGGAAATTGGACACTTGGTTCGAAAAAAGAGAGATATCTACAATTTTTATAAGAGGCATGGAGTAAACGAGGTGCTAGATGAGTATAAAGAATGTAAAAAGAATCTTAAGAAAGAAATAAGAAAAGCTAAAAGAAGAAATGAGCGTGCTTTGGCAAGAAAGGTGAAAGTAAATCCAAAGTGTTTCTACAGCTATATTAATAGCAAACGGATAACGAGGGATAAAATTGGACCATTAGAGAGCCAGAATGGACAGCTATCTGTAGATCCAAAAGAGATGGGGGAGATATTGAACAAATTATTTTCTTCGGTATTCACCAAGGAGAAGGATATTGAACTCTGTGAGGTAAGGGAAAAAAGTAGAGTAGCTATGGAAACTATGAGATTCAAAGAGGAGGAAGTACTGACACTTTTGAAAAATATAAAAGTGGATAAGTCTCCAGGTCCAGACAGGATATTCCCTAGCACATTGAGGGAAGTTAGTGTAGAAATAGCAGGGGCTATGACAGAAATATTTCAGATGTCTTTAGAAATGGGAATAGTACCGGAGGATTGGCGTACTGCTCATGTTGTTCCATTGTTTAAAAAGGGTTCAAAGAATAAACCTAGCAATTATATATCTGTTAGTTTGACGTCAGTGGTGGGCAAATTAATGGAAAGCATACTTAGAGATAATATATATAAGCATGCGGATAAACAGGGTCTGATCAAGAAAAGTCAACATAGATTTGTGCCTGGAAGGTCATGTTTCACAAACCTTGAATTTTTGAAGCGATCACTAGGGCAATTGATGAGGGTAAAGCAGAGGATGTTGTCTATATGGATTTCAGTAAGGCCTTTGACAAGGTTCCCCATGGAAAGTTGGTTAAGAAGGTTCAATCTTTGGTTGTTAATGGCGGAGTAGCAAGATGGATTCAACAGTGGCTAAATGGGAGATGTCAGATAGTAATGGTGGATGGCTGTTTGTCAGGTTGGAAGCCGGTGACCTGTGCGGTGCCTCAGGGATCTGTGTTGGGTCCACTGTAGTTTGTCATGTACATCAATCATCTGGAAGATGGAGTGGAAAATTGGGGATAAGTAAGTATGCAGATGATACTAAGATAGGTGATGTTGTGGATGATGAAGTAAATTTTCAAAGTCTACAGAGAGACTTGGGCCATTTGGAAAAGTGGGCTGAAAGATGGTAGATGGAGTTTAATGTTGATAAATGTGAACTGCTACATCTTTGCAGGACAAATCAAAATTGGACGTACATGGTAAATGGTAAGAAATTGAGGAATGGTGTGGAACAGAGGGATCCAGGAATAACTGTGCATAGTTCCCTGAAGGTGGAATCTCTTGTAGATAGGGTGGTAAAGAAAGCTTTTAGTGTGCTGGCCTTTATAAATCAGAGCATTGAATATGGGAGTAGGGAAGTAATGTTAAAATTATACAAAGCATTTTTTAAGACCAATTCTGGAGTATGGTGTACAATTTTGGTCGCCTAATTATAGGACGGATGTCAACAAAATAGAGAGAGTACAGAAAAGATTTTCGAGAATGTTGCCTGGGTTCCAGCAACTAAGTTACAGAGAAAGGTTGAACAAGTTAGGTCTCTATTCTTTGGAGCGCAGAAGGTTAAAGGGGGACTCGATTGAGGTCTTTAAGTGATGAAAGGGATAGACAGAGTTGACATGGATAAGCTTTTCCCATTGAGGGCAGGGAAGATTCAAACAAGAGGGCATGATATGAGGATTAAGGGACAGAAGTTTAGGTGTAACATGAGGGAGAACCTCTTTACTCAGAGTGTCGTGGCTTTGTGGAATGAGCTTCCAGCAGAAGTGGTGGAGGCAGGGTCGATTTTAACATTTAAAAGTAAAGTGGATAGGTATATGGACGGGAAGGGAATGGAGGGGTATGGTCTGAGTGCAGGTAGATGGGACAAGGGTAAAATAAATCGTCGGCACGGACTGGAAGGGCCGAGAGGGTCTGTTTCCGTGCTGCAATTGTTATATGGTTATATGGTTATTTAAAACGGGGATGAGGACATACTTTTTCACAGAGAGTTGTGACTCTGGAATTCTCTGCCTCAGAGGGCGGTGGATGCCGGTTCTCTGGACACTTTCAAGAGCTCTTAAAGATAGGGCTCTTAAGGGCTCTTATAGATAGCGGAGTCAGGTTATATGGGGCGAAGGCAGGAATGGGGTACTGATTGTGGATGATCAGCCATGAGCCCAGTGAATGGCGGTGCTATTTCGAAAAAATAAAAATAAAAACAGTGCCAATTCAATTTTCCCAAGGCTTCCTAGTCTCCTTTATTCTTAATTACTGAATGGGTGGGGGGTGAAGTGTGATGGCAGGTGGAGAGATGATGGGGAAAAACGAGAATACAGGAAAAAACGGTGAATCAGTTGTCATCTTATTAAATGACAACACTTGCTCAAGGGTCCAATTGGGGGGAGTGTTCCTTTCACTGCATCTGTGACAGGGGTAAAGTTGCGGGGAGGGCAGGAGTGGTGAGAAGGAGGGGGTCGGGGATAATGGCAGTAACTCACTCACTCACCGCTGCCGCAGCTCTCCGGGCGCGAAGCCACGCATTGTAGCCGGGGATAGAAGCAGCTCGGGTGGGTGCGAGCGGCTGCCAGGAGCTGACAGCAGAAATGGCTACCACTTCAGCGCCTTCTGCCGGCCCGCTCACCTCTGGCAGTGCTCTCCGTCGGAACACTTCTCATCAGCCGTTCGCCGACTTCGCTCATGCCATCCTCTTCCCGTAAATCCTTAAATTCACACATCCGAGTAACCTCAATCGCGTTGTTGGAATTTAAGGATTTGCGGGACATGAGTGAGGCCGGTGAGCGGCAGGAGAGAGGTTTTTAGACGGAGAGCTGCCAGAGGTGAGCGGGCCGGCAGAAGGCGCTGAAGTGGTAGCCATTTCTGCTGTCAGCTCCCGGCAGTCGCTCAAAGCCACCCGAGCTGCTTCTTACCATCCTCAATGCAGTGGCTCCGAGCAAGGAGCGTCGCAAGTGTCATTATTCCGATTCTCTCCTGCACAACCTTCGTGCCCTCCCCGCACTTTACCCCGGGCCAGACTCCCAAACGCTATGAAAGGAACTCTCCCCCCACCCCCACACCCCGGGCAATACGGTATTTCAACAAAAAAAACCCAAGAAATGCACTTGCCACGTTATTGGTACACAAATTCCATTCTTCTCTCTCTGTTTCCTAAAATGCACTTAAAATAATGACAATCCATATTTGAAAACCCCGCCAAGAAACAAGCGCTGCGCATGTGCAGTAGGCTGCTGCAAAGGCAGAGTTTCAGCTGCCTTCAGCCCCGCTTGAGATTGAAGGCTTGAAGCAGCGCTGACGGCACGTGGGCTGCACAGACCTTCAAGGGTTACAAGCGCTGCGGATGAAAGGCACGGAGAATGATGCCTATCTCAGAGATCGATCTCTTACATGGGCATCCTTCTTCCCTGCCTTTACTATTTATAATTAGAAATGACTATGTTATCGTTTTAGTCAGGGTAGGCAGTGCCTACCCTGACGGCACATGCCTGAGAAGGGGGTAGAGAGGTGTAAACATAGAAACATAGAAAAATAGGTGCAGGAGTAGGCCATTCGGCCCTTCGAGCCTGCACCGCCATTCAATGTGATCGTGGCTGATCATGCAACTCAGTATCCTGGACCTGCCTTCTCTCCATACCCCCTGACCCCTTTAGCCACAAATGTCACATCCAACACCCTATTAAATATAGCCAATGAACTGGCCTCAACTACCTTCTGTGGAAGAGAATTCCAGAGACTCACTACTCTATGTGTAAAGAATGTTTTCCTCATTTCGGTCCTAAAGGAATTCCCCCTTATCCTTAGACTGTGACCCCTTGTTCTGGACTCCCCCAACATCGGGAACAATCTTCCAGCATCTAGCTTGTCCAACCCCTTAAGAATTTTGTAAGTTTCTATAAGATACCCCCTCAATCTTCTAAATTCCAGCGAGTGCAAGCCGAGTCTATCCAATCTTTCCTCATATGAAAGTCCTGACATCCCAGGAATCAGTCTGGTGAACCTTCTCTGTACCCCCTCTATGGCAAGGATGTCTTTCCTCAGATTTGGAGACCAAAACTGTACGCAATACTCCAGTTGTGGCCTCACCAATACCCTGTACAACTGCAGTAGAGCCTCCCTTCTCCTATATTCAAATCCTTTCGCTATGAATGCTAACATACCATTTGCTTTCTTCACTGCCTGCTGCACCTGCATGCCTACTTTCAATGACTGGTGTACCATGACACCCAGGTCTCGTTGCATCTCCCCTTTTCCTAATCTGCCACCATTCAGATAATAGTCTACCCTCATGTTTTTGCCACCAAAGTGGATAACCTCACATTTATCCATATTATACTGCATCTGCCATGCATCTGCCCATTCACTCAGCCTATCCAAATCATCCTGCAGCCTCCAAGCATCCTCCTCACACATAACTACGCCCCCCAGCTTGGTGTCATCTGCAAATTTGGAGATGTTGCATTGAATTCCCTCGTCCATATCATTAATAAATAATGTAACTGGCTGGGGTCCCAGCACTGAGCCTTGCGGTGCCCCAGTAGTCAGTGCCTGCCATTCTGAAAAGGACCCGTTTACTCCTACCCTTTGCCTCCTGTCTGCTAGCCAGTTCTCTATCCACATCAATACTGAACCCCCAATACCGTGTGCTTTAAGTTTGTATGCTAATCTCTTATGCGGGACCTTGTCGAAAGCCTTCCGAAAGTCTAAATATAACACATCCACTGGTTCTCCCTTATCCACTCTACTAGTTACATCCTCGAAAAATTCTATCAGATTTGTCAGACATGATTTACCTTTCGTAAATCCGTGCTGACTTTGTCCAATGATTTCACCACTTTCCAAATGCGCTGCTATCCCATCTTTAATTACTGACTCTCGCAGTTTCCCCACTACCGATGTTAGACTAACTGGTCTGTAGTTCCCCACTTTCTCTCTCCTTCCTTTTTTAAAAAGTGGGATTACATTAGCTACCGTCCAATCCTCAGGAACTACTCCAGAATCTAAGGAATTTGAAAAATTATCACTAATGCATCCACTATTTCTGTGGCTACCTCCTTGAGTACTCTGGGATGCAGACTATCTGGCCCTGGGGATTTATCGGCCTTCAATCCATTCAATTTACCCAACACCACCTCCCGGCTAACCTGGATTTCACTCAATTCCTCCATCTCATTTGACCCACGGTCGCCTGCTATTTTCGGCAGATTATTTATGTCTTCCTTAGTGAAGACAGAACCAAAGTAGTTATTCAATTGGTCTGCCATGTCCTTGTTCCCCATGATCAATTCACCTGTTTCTGACTGCAAGGGACCAACATTTGTTTTAACTAGTCTCTTTCTCTTCACATATCTATAAAAACGTTTGCAGTCAGTGATTATGTTCCCTGCCAGTTTCCTTTCATAATCTATTTTCCCTTTCCTAATTAAGAAATTTGACCTCCTCTGTTGGATTCTGAATTTCTCCCAGTCCTCCGGTAGGCTGCTTTTTCTGGCAAATTTGTATGCCTCATCTTTTGTTTTTACACTATCCCTGATTTCCCTTGTTATCCATGGATGCACCACCTTCCCCGATTTATTCTTTTGCCAAACTGGTATGAACAATTTTTGTACTTCATCCATGCAGTCTTTAAATACCTTCCATTGCACATCCACTGTCAACCCTTTAAGAATCACCTGCCAGTCTATCTTGGCCAATTCACATCTCATACCTTCAAAGTTACCTTTGTTCAAGTTCAGAACCCTTGTTTCTGACTTAATTTTGTCACTCTCCATCCTAATGAAGAACTCAGCCACATTATGGTCACTCTTGCCCAAGGGGCCACGCACAACAAGACTGCTAACTAACCCTTCCTCATTACTCAATACCCAGTCTAGAATAGCCTGCTCTCTCGTTGGTTCCTCCACATGTTCGTTGAGAAAACTATCCCGCATACATTCCAAGAAATCCACTTCATCAGCACCCCTGCCAAATTGATTCACCCAATCTACATGCAGAGTGAAGTCACCCATTATGACCGTGTTACCCTTGTTGCACGCATTTCTAATTTCCTGCTTGATGCCATCCCCAACTCCAATACTACTGTTAGGTGGCCAGGTGGTCAGCTCCCACAAGTGTTTTCTTCCCCTGAGAGTTTCGCAGCTCTACCCATATCGATTCCACATCCTCCACGCTAATGTCCTTCCTTTCTATTGCAAGAGGGTGTAGAGGGGGTAGAGGGGGTAGAGGGGGTAGAGGGAGATAGAGGGGGTAGAGAGGGATAGAGGGGGGTGGAGGGGTGTAGAATGGGGTAGAGGGTGTAGAGGGGGTAGAAGGGATGGAGGGGTATAGAGGGGGTAGAGAGGAGCATAAAGGGGGATAGAGGGGGTAGCGAGGGATTGAGGGGGATAGAGGGGGTGGAGTTGGGTGGAGGCGATAGAGGGGTTTGAGGGGGTGGAGTGGTGTAGAGGGGGTTGTGGGGGTAGAGGGTGATAGAGGGGGATAGAGGGGGTAGAGGTGTGTAGAGGTGGCAGAGGGATAGAGGGTGTAGAGGGGGATAGAGGGGGTAGAGGTATGTAGAGGGGGTAGAGGGTATAGAGGGGATAGAGGGGATAGAGGGTGATAGAGGGGGTTTAGAGGTGTTAGACGGGTGCAGAGGGTGTACAGGAGGAGAGCGGGGGTGGAGGGGTAGGGGACGTAGTGGGGTAGAGGGGGCTAGAGGGGGTAGAAGGGGTTAGAGGGGATAGGGGGGGTGGAGGGGGTAGAGGGGGTCGAGGGAGTTGGAGGGGGATAGATGGGTGATAGAGGGGATAGAGGGGGTGGAGGGGGTAGTGGGGGTAGAGTGGGTTTGTGGGGAGTAGAGGGCAGTAGAGAGGAGTAGAGGGGGATTGAAGGAATAGAGGTGGTTAGTGTGGTAGAGGGGGTAGAGGGGGTGGAGGGGATAGAGGGGGTAGAGGGGATAGAGGGGATAGAGGGGTTAGAGGGGATAGAGGGGATAGAGGGGGTAGGGGGCGTAGTGGGGTAGAGGGGGCTAGAGGAGGTAGAAGGGGTTAGAGGGGATAGAGGGGGTGTAGGGGGTGGAGGGGGCTAGAGTGGGTAGAGGGGGTTAGAGGGGTAGAGCGGATAGAAGGGGGTAGATGGGTACAGGGGGGTAGAGCGGAATAGAGGGGGTAGAGGAGCTAGAGAGGGGATAGAGGGATGTAGAGAGGGGATAGAGATGGTTGAGGGAGTAGAGGGGGGCAGGGGAGGTCGAATGGGTAGTGGGCGTAGAGGGGGATAGAGGGGTGTAGAAGGGGGTAGAGGGTATAGAGGGGGTAGAAGGGGTGGAGGGGGTAGAGGGGGTAGAGGGGGAGGGTAGAGGGGGATAGGGGATAGAGGCGATAGAGGGGGATAGAGGGGGTAGTGGGGTAGAGGCGGTAGAGGGGGGTAGAGGGGGTAGTGGAGTGTGTTGGGGATAGAGGGTGTATAATGGGGGTAGTGGGGGATAGAGGGGGAGGAGAGGAGTAGCGGGGGATTGAAGGAATAGAGGTGGTTAATGTGGTAGAGGGGTTGGAGGGGATAGATGGGGTGGAGGGGATACTGGGGGTTAGAGGGGGTAGAGGGGGTAGAGGGGGTAGAGGGGGTAGAAGGGGATAGAGGGGGCTGAGTGTGGGTAAACAAATATAGAAGCATAGACAATAGGGAATAGGGGGATAGAGGGGGGTGGAGGGGGTAGAGGGGGTAGAGGGGACAGAGGGGATAGAGGGGTAGAAGGGGTAGAGGTGTTCAGAGGGGGTAGAGGGGATAGAGGGGATAGAGGGGGTTGTGGCGGTAGAGAGGGTATAGGAGGTAGAGGGGATAGAGGGGATAGAGGGGTAGAGGGGGTAGAGGTGTGTAGAGGGGGTTGTGGCGGTAGAGGAGGTAGAGAGGGGAGAGGGGGTAGAGGGGGTAAAGGGGTTTAGAGGTGGTGGAGGGGGTAGAGGGGGATAGAGGGGGTGGAGTGGTGCAGAAGGAGTAGAGGGGGTAGTGGGGGTACTCCAGCACTTTGTACCTGTCCACGTTCTCCACAGATGCTGCCTGACCCGCTGAGTTACTCCAGCACTTTGTACCTGTCCACGTTCTCCACAGATGCTGCCTGACTCACTGAGTTACTCCAGCACTTTGTACCTGTCCACGTTCTCCACAGATGCTCCCTGACCCACTGAGTTACTGCATTCCACTTTCAAAGGAAAGTTCCTATTGGAGTAACACGAGTCCGCCCCTGATTCGGATCTGGTTTGTTATTAACTGCTTTTGCAAACATCCTGTGAAGTTCAGACGTATGTCTTTGACGTCGAAAACTGACCTGTCGATTTTCCACAAGTAAGTTACAATTTGAGTTAAAAACTCTGACCATATTATGTACAAAAAAGCGAGAGAATAAATCGAGTAGACGCACGGAGCCTCTTGCGCAGAGTAGGGGAATCGAGGACCAGAGGACATGGGTTTAAGGTGAGAGAGGGGGGGTGGGGCGGAGGTTTAATATGACAACTTCCCACACAGCGTGTGGTGGGTGTATGGAACGATCTGCCGGAGGAGGTAGTTGAGGCTGGGACTATCACAACACTTGGACAGGTACACGGATAGGACAGGTTTGGTGGGATGTGGGCCAAACGCGGGCAGCAGGTGGGACTAGTGTAGATGGGGCATGTTGGTCGGGGTGGGACTAGTGTAGATGGGGCATGTTGGTCGGGGTGGGACTAGTGTAGATGGGGCATGTTGGTCGGGGTGGGACTAGTGTAGATGGGGCATGTTGGTCGGGGTGGGACTATAGATGGGGCATGTTGGTCGGGGTGGAACTAGTGTAGATGGGGCATGTTCATCGGGGTGGGACTAGTGTAGATGGAGCATGTTGGTCCGAGTGGGCTAGTGTAGATGCGGCATATTGGTATGGGTGGGACTAGTGTAGATGGGGCATGTTGGTCGGGGTGGGACTAGTGTAGATGGGGCATGTTGGTCGGGGTGGGACTAGTGTCTCTCTCTCTCTCTTTCTCTCTTTCTTCCTTACGTCTCTCTCTCTTTCTCTATCTCTCTTTCTTCCTTCCCTATGTCTCTCTCCTTTCTTTCTCCCCCTATTCTTTCTTTCTTTTATTCTTTCCTTCTTTCCCTTTCCTGCTCTCTCTCTCTCTCTCTCTCTCTCTCTCTCTCTCTATCTCTCTCTCTATCTCTCTCTCTCTCTATATCTCTCTCTCTCTCTCTCTCTCTCTCTCTCTGATTCCGTGCAGCAAGATGACACAATTCGACCTGCTTATGCGAATCCCTGTTGAAACGGGTTATAATTTGCGCATCGGGTCGATGTAAAGATCTTATCGTGAAGCAGAGTGACAGAAACATAGAGATAATAGACAACAGGTCCAGGAGGAGGCCATTCGGCCATTCCAGCCAGCAGCGCCACTCAATGTGATCACGGCTGATCATCCCCAATCAGTTCCCCGTTCCTGTATTCTATGCAAGGCCACATAGATAGTTCCCTGATGAAAAGCAGGAGACGCTCTGTCACAGTCTGTGTGTGGACTTCAATATCTGTGCAGATCAATAGAGTTCAACATCAAAGCAAACCCTGCCATTTGCGTTTGGACTTTTTGTGCAACATGTCCCTGTAGATGTCAACATGACACACAGGTCATTGGGCAGAGAATGTGTGTCACCTCTCCCCCTCTCCCTTCCTCTCTCTCCCACTCTCCCCCTCTCTCTCTCCCCCGTTCTCTCCCTCTCTCCCTCTCTCCCTCCCTTTTTTTTTTTTTTCATTTCAAAAACTTTATTCAACACAAATTATAAAATACAATACATCAAAACACAATCAAAAATCACACTATAACGAACAGATCATTGTAGTACAACAGTACATTCATTTATAATCGCCTCAACCCCACGCGGTGACCAGCGCTGACGGAAGGCCTCCAGAGTCCCCGTGAACACCGCGTGTTCCCTCTCCAGGGACACACGTGCACGGACGTAGGCCCGAAAGAGGGGCAGGCAGCCGAGTCTCGCCTGACCGTCGACCGCCCGCTGCCTGGACCCACGAATGGCCATCTTGGCCAGGCCGAGGAGCAAACCGACAGGTAAGTCCCCCCCCCCCCCCCCCACACTCGGCTCTCCCCACTCCCTGCCTTGTGTCCAAACACCAGGATTGTGGGGCTAAAATGCAGCCAGAACTTGAGGAACAGCCCCTTCAGATATTGGTACAGGGGCAGTAACCTCACACACTCCATATACACATGGAATACGGTCTCCTCCTCTCCGCAGAAACTACATGCGGCAGACGAGCCCGTGAACCGACTCAAAAGTTTATTACAAACCACCGCTCCATGCAGCACTCTCCACCCCAGGTCCCCAATATAAAGGGGTACAACTCCCTTATAGAAGGACCCCCACTTGGGCCCCCCGCCGCCTTCGGATGGTAACACCGTCCTCCATGGTGAGTCAGGACGGGAGACGAAGGCACGGTGGTTCAGAATGTGCAGGAGCATCCTGTACAGTGCGCGTCTCCTTGCATCACAAAATGGCATGCTGGTCATCTCAGAAAGGCAGCTCAGATTATGCGGAGCCGGAGGCCGACAAATATCCCGAAGCCTAGGCCCGATGAGCAGATCTGACGGAGCGGGGGTAAGCTCTATCTGAACCACTCTAGGCTCGCGCCTCTCCTCCACCATGACAGGATGAGGACCAGCCACACCCGCAGCCACAACATCCCCCTCTCCTCGTGGAACAACACTCTGGCTGAACACCACCAAATTCCTCACTCTAAACATATCCCTGTAGAAAACAGGCAAGCCCCTTAGAGCGGGTCGACTGACACCCGCCACCGGGAGCCGCGAGACCCCCCTTAGGCAACGACCCTGACGAAAAAAATACGTGGCCAGAGCGTGCCATCTGGGAGGGTTCTCTACATACATGTATCTCCGCAGAGTCCTGAGACGGAGAGCCGCCACCTGGGTGCGCACGCACACCAAGGACTGGCCGCCCTCCTCTAACGGAAGACTCAGGACCGCCGCGGAAATCCAATGCTTCCTATTTCCCCAAAAGAAATCCACCAGCTTCTTCTGTATAGCAGTTACAAATATAGAGGGCGGGACAAGAGTAGCCAGCCGGTACCATAACATAGAGGCCACCAGCTGGTTTATGACCAGCACCCTCCCCCGAAAGGAGAGAACTCCAAGCAGGCCTGACCAGCGCCCCAGCCGAGCAACCACTTTCGTCTCCAACTCTTGCCAGTTTGCCGGCCAAACATCCTCAGTGGGACTCAGGTACACCCCCAGATAGAGGAGGTGCGTGGTACTCCACGCATACAATGCCATCTCCTCGGCAGGGAGTCTACCGCACCTGACCCACCAAAAGTCCAGAGCACTTACTCCAGTTAATCCTAGCAGAAGATGCAGCCGAGAAAATCTCCTGGCAGTCACGCATCCTCCGCAGGTCACCAGGATCAGTGAACATAAGAAGTACGTCATCTGGCATACGCCGATAGAATCACCTCAACCCGCGGGCCAGGTAGGGCCAGGCCTGTCACCTCCTCCGAAGAAGACACAGGAACGGCTCCACACAGACCGAATACAACTGGCCCGACATAGGGCACCCCTGGCGGACCCCCCTCCCAAAATGAAAAGGAGATAGCACCGCGCCATTAACCTTCACAAGCACTCCGCAGCAGCGTACAAAGCCGGACCCGGGCCACGAAGTGTGGTCCAACCCAAACGCTTGCAACGACCCAAATAGGTATTCATGCTCCACCCTATCAAAAGCCTTCTCCTGATCAAGATACAGAAAAGCAGCTGACTCACCAGTACCCTGGACTAAATGAATCAGTCCCTAACCAGGTGGATGTTATCCTGGATGGACCGGCCAGGGACTGTATAAGATTGATCAGGATGAATCAATTGATGCAGCACGGAGCCCAGGCGATTTGCCATTGCCCGTGCAAAAATTTTATATTCTGTGCAAAGGAGAGAGACTGGACGCCAGTTCTTCAACAAACGGAGTTTCGCCCTTCTTAGACAGCAAGAGAACAACCGTCCTACGCCACGAGAGAGGCATCACTCCAGTCGCCAGGCTCTCCCCCAGAACCAACATATAGTCACTTCCTAGGACGTCCAGAATGCTCTAACAAAACTCCACCGTCAACCATCCAGCCCGGGGGACTTACCCCTCCTGAGCTGATGCAAGGCGCGAGTCAACTCCTCCAAAGATAGGGGCCATCAAGAAGATCAGCCTCCCCCCCTATCTACGGTCGGTAGACCCTCCCACAGATCTTGCTGAGCCTCCTCGCTGAATCCTTCCGCAGAGAACAGGGACCCATAAAAGGACCTAACAAGGCATTAATCCTCTCTGGATCAGTGACAGAGGAGCCGTCATCTGCAAGCAACTCCACGAGCTGTTTTCGAGCTCCCCGCCCCTTCTCCAAAGAGAAAAAGAAAGGCGACGCTCGGTCCAGCTCGTTGCAGCATCTGGACCCGAGACCTCACGTATGCGCCTCGAGATCGCTCAAGCAGCAGACTCCTCAAAACCTCCTTCTTCCTCTGAAACTCTCCCCATTCGCTGGAGTCTTCACCAAACTGACCCAGGCGAGACTCAGCGTCCTGTATCTCCCTCTCAGCTTCTCGACCGCTGAGTCCCGCCTCCCAGTCGACCCCCATGTATATTCCTTACAAAAGAGACGGATGTGAGCTTTACCCACATCCCACCACTGCCTAAGGGAGAGAAACACCTCTGCCTCTCTCTCCACTTCACCCAAAACCGAGTGAATGACTCCCGGAAACACCGATCCACCAGCAGCCTGTTGTAAAGTGCCAGTACGCGGACCCAGCCCGAGCGCACGCTGGATTAAAATCCACACGCACCAGACAATGGTCCGAGCACGGCACCAAGCCGCATTGAGGCCGCTGAGACACGGGAAACAAAACGCTCGGAAAATATAAAACCGATCAATGCGGGAACCACCGCCCTCAGACCTCCGCGAAAAAGCAGTGGAATCAGGGTGAAGGTCCCTCCAAACATCAACCAACTCAAAGGAGTCAATCAATCCTCTCAGCTTCTTCGCTTACAGCAGGCGCACACTGAGTACCAGAACGGTCCCGCACCTCAAGTGTGCAATTAAAGTCCCCACCAAGGAAGACACACTCTCCCCTATCAATAGTGCCCAACAGAGCATTCACCTCCGAAGTAGGCCAGCCTGCATCGTGCCGGAGCTAGGGGCATACACGTTATGAAATGCAACGGCATGCCATCCAGGCTCACGGCCAGATGGAGCAAACGTCCTGGCACCACTTCCTGCACTTTTAAAATGCTTGGCAGAAAATTTGGGCCAACAGAAAAGCCACCCCACTCGAATTTGAGCTGAGATGGCTCATATAAACCCTCCCTTCCCACTCAGTTGCCAGGTAGGTTCATCACTAGCAACGGTATGTGTCTCTTGCAGATAACAAACTGCAAATCTCCCCTCCCTTAGGGCTGATA
Organism: Raja brachyura; assembly: GCA_963514005.1. Next base: position 50,389 of record CAUPSL010001100.1, read on the forward strand.
AGAGCTGAAATCTTCGAAAACTCGCTCTACTCCCATTTAAATTTAATGTAGCTACTGTGAATGTGTAGGCACATTAGATTGAGACCCTCACACTCCCTGTAGTCTCAGGAACTCCTTTTCTGAGGACCTTCAAAAAACCCCGAAACTGCCCCAAATCCGAGTCAGAAAGACACTATCCTTGTTACTAAGGATAGCCTCGAGACTCGCCTGCAAATCTAGACAGTCCCCCCACCGCCTTGCAGCAGCAAACCATAATGTTTTGGAAGCGCGCTCGTTTTTAGGAACTCTCGCACCTCAACAATAAGCTTCGCCTCAGACACGGCCTTGGAGTCTGGGCTCACAGCC
>CAUPSL010001101.1:0-31128 GCA_963514005.1 Raja brachyura
GAGGAGAGGGATTGTAGAGAGGGGGTAGGTGGAGAGTGGGGGCATAGGATGCCGTGAGATAGGGGAGAGCGAAATGAGGGATGGAGAGACAGAGGTAGAGCGAGAGGGGAAGAGAGGGTGGATAGAGTGGGGCTGGGATAGAGTGGAGGAAGAGAGAAAGTGGGAGAGCGTGGCGGAGAGAGAGATGGGTATTAAATTTCGGGAGGGTGAGCTAGAGAGAGGGGGAAGATATGTAGAGACAGAGGGGGGAGAGGGAGGGGAGACAGAGAGTGTGGAGAGGTTATGGAGAGGGGGAATAATAGAGATGGAGAGAGGGAGGGAGAAGCGTGTGAGGCCGATAGGAGGAGAGTGAAGAGAGAGGGAAGAGTTTGAGAAAGAGAGAGATAGAAAATATAATGAGGGGAGAAAGGGAACGAGAGTGGGAGAGAGGGGGAGTTAGAGAGTGGGGGAAAGAGGGTGGGGATGGAGAGGGAATAGAGAGAGGGGGGAGAAAGACATTTGGAGAGATGGAGAGGGGCAGAGAGGGCCTGAGGGATGGAGAAAGGGCGGGAGGGGAGAGGAGAGGGGGACAGATATCGTGGGAAAATATGGAGAAAGGGTGAGAAAGATGGGGAGAATGAGAAGGTGAGAGAGGGAGGCGAGGGAGTGAGGGAGAGGATGATTAGAGAGGAGAGAGACAGATGGAGAGAAACCTGTGAGAGGGAGAGAGTGATGAGTGAGGGGGAGAGAGTGGGGGCGGAGAGAGAGCGGGAGACATAAGGGGGGAGAGAGATGGGGAGAGAGAGGGGGAGAGCGGAGCGCGGGGGGGGGGCGTCCCTTCAGTGTTTCCCGATGGGCGCCGATAAGGCCTTTAATAAACCGGCTGGTTGGGAAGACACGCCACTGAACTGCGAGCGGTTTACTTTGTGTCTGCGACTCTCTGCGTGACGTACAGTGTACAAATATAGCACAATACAGCACTAAATCCCCCTGCACACAGGGTGGGGGTATACAGAACCAGCTGGCAGAGGCATGTATTATTACAACGTTTCAGATACATATACACAGGTACAGGTTGCGAGGCATGTTGGACAAACACGGGCAAGTGGCACGGAGATCGAAGGGCCATGTTGAATTGAAGTGGACGAGTTGGGACGGAATATGTTTCCGTGCTGCATGAGTCAATGACTCTCTGACTCCATGAGATGGGACAGTGGACCCTGCGGTAAGACGTCCAGTCACTAGTGCGAGATTGGACAATCATTCTGGAGATGGTTATTCCAAACGGAACACGTTCAGGAGGCAAAACTGATCCGCGGAGTGAGATGAGACGATTGGTCCCTGGGTGGAGTGGAGTGTGCCCCAGATCGGTCACCACTGTGGAGAGAGACGGCACGATTGGTCCCTGGGTGGAGTGGAGTGGACCCCAGATCGGTCACCACTGTGGCGAGGGACGGCACGATTGGACCCTGGGTGGAGTGGAGTGGACCCCAGATCGGTCACCACTGTGGAGGGAGACGGGACGATTGGTCCCAGGGCTGAGTTTACCCTAGACTGGTCCCCACTGCTGAGGTCTCGCTGTGACGGACTGGAGATCCCGGGACTGACGCCTTGAAGAACCGGCGGTGAATGCCAGGAGCCGGAGCCCAGAGCGGACAGACTGCAGCCGCCTCTGGGATGAATGCGCTCAGGGCGCGGATTTCTTAATGAGCCTCAGCATTGAGGTGAGCGGATATTTCATCGCGCTCTTCACCTGCTCCCTGAACTTGGACTGGGTCACCGCGTAAATGAATGTGTTCGTGCAGCAGCTGAGATTCCTCAGCAAATAACCGACGAAGTTAAAGATAATTTGAGATTAACTCCGAACAGTTGCAATTGCTCTGATCTGATAATAGAGGAATTCTACAACATTCGTCAGCCACAGGAGGATGAAGCTGCCGGAGATGGTGAAGAGTAAAACCACTGACCTCCTCCTGCTCTCCATCTCCGGGTCACTGCGGTTCTCCCCCTTGCTCTCACCCCTCAGCCCCTTACGGACCCGACTGGCCACTAAAATGTGGCGGACTGTCAGAGCGTTGAGCAGCAGGATTACAGCGAAAGGGAGGAGTGGAGTTAAAACCGTGTTGATCCAGTCAAATGGCACCCATCCGGGGTCAGTGAAACAACTGGGCACCCAGGCACAGCCATACGGGATATTGCCGATGAATGTCGCGGTTCCTTTGTGAAGTAGCGGGGAATGTTTTTCAGACAGAGCAGAACGCCGGCTGTTGCCAGAACCGTAGCCGCAGTTTTCCCTGTGCAATATTTACTTTTCAGCTTCTGGCAACAAATGGCGACAAACCGATCAAAGGTGAAAGTGACGGTGAACCAGACAGAACAGTCTGTCGCTGCAAACGCCAGTACTTCGTTAACACTGCACACAGGGGTGATGGTCAGGAAACTCCAATCAAAGTAATGAAATCGGAGCCGACGCAAAACGACCTCGGTGATCAGGACCAGTAGATCGGCCGCTGCCATGGTCACCAGGTAGCGAGTGGTGCAGGTGGAGAGGCCGCACTTTCCCCGGCACAGGATCACAATCGCCACTAAATTCACTGCAAAAAGACAAGTGAACGGACACTGGGCATTATTGAATTAGTTCTCCTGGGCTGACTGTACACCGGCTCGACATTCAACTCAAGATCAGGAGTGTTGGAGTCGGTGCGCGGCTGCTGCAAGTTTAACAATGTCAGAGCCGGCTCCGACTGTGCCCGACCTGCTTCAGGGGAGAGGAGATAAGGCGACGGGCGGGGCGGGGTAAAGGGCGTGGAGGAAACGAGCAGCAATAGGCGCAATGGTCATTTCGATATTTAACCCTGCTGCTCACAGTCCCTGATAGGGCCGGTTCCACATACTTAACCGTGACCGGCCGCGTCTAACCAGGACTCCGGGAACTCGGCATCTGATCGGAATGAGGAGGCTTCCAAAAGGAACGCGGGGTCAACATGGAATCCGGCAGCAGAGTGGCTCCGTTAATGGATTCATTCCACAGTGCGTTCAGTTCAGTAACAACACACACACACACACACACACACACACACACACACACACACACACACACACACACACACACACACACACACACACACACACACACACACACACACACACACACACACACACACACACACGCCGTTGGATCCGTGGCCACTGGTTCAGGAGATCGATCCAATTATTGACCAACAGGCTGTGGGTGGAATGCGACTGTGAAACACTCCACAGTGAGACAATGTGTCCTCAGGAGCGGGCGTTCACTCTGATCAATAACTCAGACACAGTGAACTTCACAATGTGAACCCCTCTCTCCCAGTCACCGTCCCGGAGAGCTGCCTGCCTGCCTGTCCCGAGCACTGGGACAACTCTGGGCAAGGTGCCACTGAAGGCAAGAACAACATTCTAGTGGGCCGCGGCCGGCAGCAGTGAGAGGAAAGGAGGGTTAGTTTCACCTATTAATCACAGAGTTAATTAAAAATTATTTCACTGAGAGGATTGATATTCTTCATGTATTCTACTGCAACGATTAGCAGTTGGGAACTTGTAACATGATCATAATCAAGTCACCATCCGTTCACACTCACACGGAGCAATACAACTTGAATTGTTCTGCTCACTCACTTACCAGGAATTCCAACGCCAGCAATGATCACGTAGAGGATTTTCTGCACGTTGTCATATTCCTGCAGCCTTCCCCCCATTTTCTCTGCCCAACGACGTGCTAGGACAGAACATTCCTGGAGATGTTATACCTTTTTCCGTCTCCACCGGGACAGTGAAGTTTCAACAGAGTTTAAAAATAGAGATTTTGAAATGGTTCGCAAACAGATGACATCAGCAGAGTGAAATCCCGGCTGAGACAGATAAGCTGTGATTTATTCATGGAATTGATTGAGACACTCCAAAGACTGGGAATTGTGGCGATAGATACAGCGGGATGGAAATTGGGAGCGGCGCCATTGTTCCAGCAAAGGGGATATTGTTTCAAACTCCATCGGATCCAACTCTTCACCTCATGTTGTTTGTCTGAGTTCCTTCAGCCCGTTTCATTCAGCAAGGCAATGCAATTTCCAGGGGCCCTCTCAGGGCTTCTGATGCCCAGTTTGAAGGTGGACTGGACTGGGCGACCTTTGTCCATAGGTTGAGGAAATAGTTCAACACATCACCTCAGACTAAAATACACCCCCCCTCCACCACTCAATATGATCGCTCCTTGACCGACTGACTGTGACCCCAAGCCCATCCTCCCGCTGATCCCGGTAACCATTCACTGCCTGCTTGCCTGGAATATATCTGGTTTTCCATGGGACAATAACATTCTCTGCCTTCATCACCTCCGAGAAGGAACGACCAAAAGACTCACGAAACTCAGAGAACAAAAACATTGCCGCCTCAGATTGTTCTAAACCTAAATAAAACGGCGAATGATGCAGCATCTCTCCCTACTCTCTTTCTCTCTCCCTTCATCCGCACTGCTTTAACTCTATCTGAACTATTACTCTATCTCCTACGCTCTCTATTCCCCCTCTCCGGGCTGCCCTCCCTCTGTCCACTGATGGAGCGACACACAGTGGGATATACTGATGGAGGGATAGAAATGGGGCAACACTCACGCTGTGGTGATACTGATGTAGTGGCACACTGTGGTGGTACTGATGGAGTGACACACTGTGATGGCACTGATGGAGGGACACACTGTTGTCACTGATGGAGTGACACACTGGTGGCACTGATGGAGGGACACACTGTGGTGGTACTGATGGAGTGACACACTGTGGTGGTACTGATGAAGTGGCACACTGGTGGCACTGATGGAGGGACACACTGTGGTGGTACTGATGGAGGGACATACTGTGGTGGTACTGATGGAGGGACATACTGTGATGGCACTGATGGAGGGACACGCTGTGGTGGCACTGATGGAGTGACACGCTGTGGTGGTACTGATGGGGGGACACACTGGTGGTACTGATGGAGGGACACACTGTGGTGGCACTGATGGAGGGACATACTGTGGTGGTACTGATGGAGGGACACGCTGTGGTGGTACTGATGGAGTTACACACTATACAATACAATACTGTTTATTGTCATTGGAACCTCATGAAGTTCAAACGAAATTTGATGTCTGCATTCATACAACAAGAAAAAGCAAACGAAGTAACACAATTAACACAATTTACACAAACATCCATCATAGTGAATCTCCTCATCACTGTGATGGAGGCAACGTGGTTGTCTCTCCCCAGTTTTCCATTCTTCTCCCGATGTTAAAGCCCCCGGCGGGCGATGACAAGTCCCGCGGCCATTAAGGCTGCGCCGGGCGATGTACTATCCTACATAGGGTCTTGATGTTGGAGCCCCCAGCGGGCGATGGCAAGTCCCGTGCTGGGCGATGTAAAGGGTTTAATGACGCGCCGGGCGATGGTGGTACTGATGGAGTGACACATTGTGGTGGTACTGATGGAGGGTCACTCTGTGGTGGTACTGATGGAGTGACACACTGTGGTGGTGTTGTTTGAGTGACACACTGTGGTGATACTGATGGAGGGACAGACTGAAGTAGGACTGATGGAGTGAAACGTTGTGTGGATAGTACATACGAAGTGGTCAAGTATGAGGTAGTACTGATGATGTGACAATTGTGGGTTCTACTGATGGAATGAAACACTGGGATAGTACAGATGGACTGACATTATGTGGGGTAGTACTGGGGTAGTACTGATGGAAGTTACACTGTGGGGCAGCACTGCTCGAATGACACTGTGAAATAGTACTGATGGAGTGACATACCGTTCTATTGGAATGACACACTGTGGGGTTGGCGTCATCGAGTGACAGTGCGGGTAGTGCTGATGTAATGACATGCTGTCGGGCAACACTGAAATAATGACACTTTGTGCTAGTACCTATAGAATGACACACTGTGGGGTAGTCCTGATGAAATGACACATTGTGTTACAGTACTGATAGAGAGACACATACCATATATAACCATATAACAATAACAGCACGGAAACAGACTATCACGGCCCTTCTAGTCCGTGCCGAACACTTACTCTCACCTAGTCCCATCTACCTGCACTAAGACCATAACCCTCCATTCCTTTCCCATCCATAAACCTATGAGTCATGTCCTCTTGTTTGAATCTTCCCCACTCTCAATGGAAAGAGCTTAACCACGTCAACTCTGTCTATCCCTCTCATCATTTTAAATACCTCAATCAAGTCCCCCTTTAACCTTCTGCGCTCCAAAGTATAAAGACCTAACTTGTTCAACCTTTCTCTGTAACTTAGTTGCTGAAACCCAGGCAACATTCCAGTAAATCTCCTCTGTACTCTCTCCACTTTGTTGACATCTTTCCTATAATTTGGCAACCAAAATTGTACACCATACTCAAGAATTAGCCTCACCAATGCCCTGTATAATTTTAACATTGCATCCCAACTTCTATACACAATGCTCTGATTTATAAAGCCCAACACACCAAAAGCTTTACTTACCACCCTATCAACATGAGATTCCACCTTCAGCGAACTATGCAGTTATTCCTAGATCCCTCTATTGAACTGCATTCCTCAATTCGCTACCATTTACCATGTACGTCCTATTTTGATTTGTCCTCAAACTTATCAGCATTAAACTCCATCTGCCATCTTCAGCCCACGCTTCAAACTGGTCTAAATCTCTCTGTAGACTTTGAAAATCGACAATTATCCACAACACCACTTGTATCAACTGCATACTTACTAATCCAATTTACCACACCATCATCCAGATAATTGATGTATATGACAGACAACAGTGGACCACACACAGATCCCTGAGGCACCCCACTAGTCACTGGCCTCCAACCTGACAAACAGCCATCCACCAATACTCTCTGGGACCTACTGTTTAATCCATCTTGCTACTCCACCATTAATACCCAACAATTGAACCTTCTCAACCAACCTTCCATGTGGAATCTTGTCAAAGGTCTTACTGAACTCCATATAGACAACATCCACCGCTTTACCCTAATCAATTTCCCTCATAACCTCTTCAAAACATTCAAGAAGATTAGTCAAACATGACCTTCCAGGCACAAATCCATGTTGACTGTTCCTAATCAGACCCTGTTTATCCAGATGTTTATATACATTATCTCTAAGTATCCTTTCCATTAATTTGCCCACCACCGACGCCATACTAACAGGTTTACAATTGCTAGGTTTACTCTTAAAACCCTTTTTGAACAATGGAACAACATGCGCAGTACGCCAATCCTCCAGCACCATTCCCGTATCTAATGACATTTGAAATATTTCTGTCATAGCCCCTGCTATTTCTACACTAACTTCACTTTAGTGTATGCCACATCTACACTAGAATAGAATAGCCTAGAATTGAATGCCTTCTATAGTCATTCAAACAACTTGGTTTGAACGAAATTGCATTTTCTACAGTTTTTATATTACAAAAAGACCAAAGACCCACACTTAACAGAGTTTACATAAAGATCCATGATCGGGGTCTCAAACACCTCCTCACTGTGATGGAAGGCGAAGTCTTATCTCTTCCCTTAGTTCTTCTCCCGCGGCCCAGCAGTCCAACTGCAGCGTCGAGGCGAACTGGTGCTCCGGTATTAAGCCCCTGGCGGACGATGACAAGTCCTGCGGCCGTTTAAGCTACACCAGGCGATGTTAGGCCCGGAACCGTCTCCCATAAACCCCGCGATTCCAGCGGGAGAAGTTGCCGTTGCGGGAGCTCCGAAAAGCAGTCTCCCACCAGGGACCTGCGAGCTCCCGATGCTCCTGTCCACCGGGCCTGCGGCCGGAGCATCGAAGCTCCGAAGTCGGGTCGCTGCCGTGCGCCACCACAGCTCTTCCCGCTCCGAAGAAGGCCAGCTCCTCGATGTTAGGCCCAACGACATCGGAGACCCGCCACAGATACACAGCTAAAAAAATAATAAAATCTAGCTTAAGACACATTTAACAAAAAATAAAAAAAGTCTGTCGGCTGTAGTCAAGCCACTGCTTTTAGGCACTGCCACACTCACAACTCACTCAAACAGCCCAAACTTGCCCACCCCGACAACATGCCCCATCTACACTAGTCCAGCCCCGACCAACATGCCCCATCTACACTAGTCCCACCCCGAGCAACATGCCCCATCTACACTAGTCCCACCCCGACCAACATGCCCCATCTACACTAGTCCCACCCCGACCAACATGCCCCATCTACACTAGTCCCATCCCGACCAACATGCCCCATCTACACTAGTCCCACCCCGACCAACATGCCCCATCTACACTAGTCCCACCCCGACCAACATGCCCCATCTACACTAGTCCCACCCCGACCAACATGCCCCATCTACACTAGCCCACGCCGACCAACATGCCCCATCTACACTAGTCCCACCCCGACCAACATGCCCCAACTACACTCGTCCCACCCCGCCCAATATGCCCCATCTACACTAGTCCCACCCCGCCCAACATGCCCCATGTACACTAGTCCCACCCCGACCAACATGCCCCATATACACTAGTCCCATCCCAACCAACATGCCCCATCTACACTAGTGCCACCTCACGCAACATGCCCCATCTACACTAGTCCCAACTGCCCACATTTCGCCCATTTCCCTCCAAATATGTCCTTTCCAAGTGTCTCTTCAACATTGTGATAATCCCTGCCTCAATACATCCTCCAGCAGCTCATTCCATACACCCACCACCATCTGTGTGGAAAAGTTGCCCTCAGGTTGACATTATTAATGTGAACCATTTGTGCACAACTCTGCTGATGTGAATAATAAATTAAATGATCGATAGCAAAAATACACAGTGGTGCAGCGGTAGAGTTGCTGCCTCACAGCGCCAGAGACCCGGGTTCCATCCTGAATATGGGAGCTGTCTGTACGGAGTTTGCACGTTCTCCCCGTGACCTGCGTGGGTTTTCGCCGGGTGCTCCGGTTTCCTTCCGCATTCCTAGGACCTGCTGGTTTGTAGGTAAATTGGCTTCTGTAAACTTGTCCCTAATGTGTGTAGGATGGAGCTAGTGTACGGGGTGATCACTGGTCGGCGATGACTCGTTGGGGCGAAGGGCCTGTTTCCACGCAATATCTCTGAAATCTAAACAATACCCGGTGACTTGGCCTCCACCGCCCTCTGAGAATGAATTCCACAGATTCACTACCCTCCGGCTGAAGATATTCCTCATCCTCTCCTTTCTAAAGGCAGAGAGGGCTCGGGACCAGACTTGGGCATGTGGGACTAGCTTCGATAGGCATGGCTGTGTGCTTCTGTGCTGTGTGACTGACGGGGCTCAACAGGGTAGTAGTTTGATGCTTCAGCCTGCAGCAAACCAGGAGAACTGTGTTCCAGATGCTTAATTAGTTTGTTGTTCTGCACATCGATCGGGAGGCGATGACATCGCCCGTTCACACGCAGCCACCTGAGGAAACAGTGTACATACAGAGATGCCAAACGTAACAAATGCAATATCCAGTGCAGAAGATTGTGTTGCAGAAAGCCCGAGGTAGCACAGACAAGAGGGTCCCAAGGGCCAGTCTCCGGGCAGGGCGACCACCGACGCTGTCCGCGTGGAGTCTGTTTGCTTCCCCTTCCGTGGTGGACCGGATGCGGGTCGGGGAAGGGGAGACGAGCTCAGCCTTCGAAGCCTCAATCCAAGCTCAGCCTTCCTCCCGCGCATCCTAGCCCCCACAGGCTGAGTGCCGCCGCCTTCCTCCCCGGACAACAACCGAGGGGGAAAACACAGACAAAACCTCTTCCAACCACCCGAATCCCTCAGGGAATGCCCCTGTCCTGTCTTTGAAATCAGGCCGTCACAATTGTGCACGATCAGTCAGCATCATCATTTTTTTAAATATATAGACAAAAGCTGATCAAGTTCAAGTTGGAATTTATTGTCACATGCACCAATTAAGGTACAGTGATATTTGAGTTACCATACTGAGTAAAAAAACAACAAGACACAAAGCCACATTAAAATCTAACATAAACATCCACCACAGTGGAATCCACATTCCTCACTGTGATGGAAGATAATAAAGTTCAACCATCTTCCCCTTTTGTTCACCTGTGGTCGGGGCTGTTGAACCCTCCGCAGTCGCCGCTCACTGCCGCCACTCTACATAAAAGTCCCTTTAAACTTCCATGATCCAAAGACGTCCTCATGAAGAAGGCCTATGCTTGGACAGCTATCCAGCCAGTAGATGCGAAAGCATTGCGGGAGTTTGCGATGTTTCTTAGCAGTATGAAAGAAATTACTACCCTCTTAGACCACATGCAAGAACTGAATGTTGTCAGCAATATGAAAATGATCACTCTGAAACTGCCCTATAGATTAGAGAAAAGATAAAGCTGGTCTGTTAGAGGAAAATGAGAATCGAGAGGCCATGCTTCCTGAAATGGGGAACTTCATGGACAAGGAAGTACGGTTCATGTCAAATATACGCTATGGGAGTATTCAAGATCCTAAACCAATCGCATATGTCAAAGGTTCTACCTTCACTAAAACAAAAGGAAGATCAGGACCTAAGGGAAGTAGTTTAGATTGGGCTGTAAATACCTGCAGAAACGAAAGACCAAAAAGGAAGAAGATACATCTACTGTTAAGCCAAGATGTTTCTGCTTGTCATCCAGCGAGAAGAAGACAGAGGAATGACAAAGAGACGGCCCACGAGGGAAGGGGGGCTGTCGATGACTAGTCAGCTCGGACCTTGCATCCCATCCCAAGAATGGACAACACATTCTTCACAGGGCCAAGGAGAGATAGTAATAGGAACACTTCTCCATCCATTTCTCACCATGGATGGCTGACCTGCTGAGTTCTACCGACACTTTAGAGGGGAATGGACAGGCGACGTGTCGGGTCTGGACCCTTCTTTGGACTGATGGAGTCGGGGGAGAAAGCTGGAAAAAAAAGATGGGTTTGGGTCAGACTCCAGGACTTGATGTGGAGAATTCAATGTTCATGTCATTGGGCTGTAAGCTATGATGTGCTGTTCCTCCAGTTTGCGTGCCACCTCACTCTGGCAATGGAGGAGGCCCAGGACAGAAACATCAGTGTTGGAGTGGGAAGGGGAGTTAAAATGGTTGGGAACCGGGAGATCCAGCTGGCCTTGGAGGACCAAGCGCAAGTGTAGTATGAAATGCATGAATAGTCCTAATAAAATAGACATTAGACAAGAGACAATAGGTGCAGGAGTAGGCCATTTGGCCCTTCGAACCAGCACCACCGTTCAATGTGACAATTGCTGATCATCCACAATCAGTACTCCGTTCCTGCCTCCTCCCCCTTTCCCCTGCCTCCGCTATCTTTAAGAGCCCTACATAGATGTCTCTTGAAAGTATCCAGAGAACCGGTCTCCAGCGCCCTCTAAGGCAGAGAATTCCACAGACTCACAACTCTCCGAGTGAAGAAATGTTTTCTCATTTCCGTTCAAAATGACTTTCCCCTTATTCTTAAACTGTGGCCCCTGTTTCCGGACTCCCCAAACATTGGGAACATGTTTCCTGCCTCTAGCATGTCCAAACTCTTAATAATTTTCCATGTTTCAATAAGACCCCCTTTCATCCTTCTAAACTCCAGAGTATGCAAGCCGCTCCATTCTCCCTGCATATGACAGTCCCACCATCACGGGAATTAAACTTGTGAACCTATGCTGCACTCCCGCAATAGCAAGAGTGTCCTTCCTCAAATTTGTAGACTAAAACTGCACACAATACTCCAGGTGTGGTATCTCTAGGGCCCTGTACAACTGCAGAAGGACCTCTTTGGTCCAATGCTCAACTCCTCTTTTCATGAAGGCCAACATGCCAAAACTGCACACAATACTCCAGGTGTGGTCTCACCAGGGCCCTGAACAACTGCAGAAGGACCTCTTTGCTCCAATACTCAACTCCTCTTATTATGAAGGCCATTCGCCATTCGCTTTCCTCACCGCCTGCTGTACCTGCAGGCTTACTCTAATTGACTGATGAGCAAGGACACCCAGATCTCGTAGTACTTCCCCTATTCCCAACTTGACACCATTTAGATAATAATCTGCCTTCCTGTTTCCGCTCGCAAAATGGATAACCTCATATTTATCCACATTAAACTGCACCTGCCATGCCTCTGCCCACTCACCCAACCTGTCCAAGTCACCCTGCATTCTCATGGCATCCTCTTCACAGTTCACACTGCCATCCAGCTTTGTGTCATCTGCAAATTTGTATTGTTACTTTGTATCCCTTTATCTAAATCATTGATGTCTATTGTAAATACTTGCGGTCCCAGGACCGAGCCTTGCAGTACCGCACTAGTCACTGCCTGCCATTCTGAAAGTGACCCGTTAATCCCTATTCTTTGTTTCCTGTCTGCCAATCACTTCTCTATCCATGTCAGCACTCTACCCCCAATACCTTGTGCCCTAAAGTTCCCCATTAATCTCCTATGTGGGACTTTACCAAATGCTTACTGAAAGTCCAGGTACACTACATCCACTGGTTCTCACTTGTCCATATTCCTAGCTAAATCCTCAAAAAATTCCAGAAGGTTAGTCAAGCATGATATCCCCTTTGTAAATAATTGACTCCATCATCATCCCTACCCCCGATGTCAAGCTAACGCATGCCATTATGTGCGGCCTTTTGAATGAATCCTAATTTTGAAGAACAAATCCGTTTATTTTTATTAATATGTTTTTGTTCGTCTTTTATTATTTTTATTTTAATCTTTAAATGAACGTATTTAAAATACCAAAGAGTACAAGAAGATTCAGCAAAATTAGCATTTTTTAGCATTCAAATTAGCATTTCAACCTCACCTAGTTGTTGTCTCCAAGGCTGCTATAGAACTGCAGATGGAATTGATTGAGCTCTCAGAAGATGACATTTTAAAGTCCATATTTGATGCTGAAAGATCAGATTGAAATATGGAAAAATGCAATAATATACACGCGCCTTCGGCAACATGCACAAAAAATGCTTTCTTGCTTTTCAACCACTTATGGCTGCGAATCTACGTTATTCTATCTAACCCAAATCAAGTTGCCCTTAAGGTCACAAATGACGGATACCCATCTAGAAGAAACTGCGTACCTCCATGTAACAACCAAATATTCAAATCCCACAAAAAGCAGTCACAACAAAGTCATCAAAAGGTTAGTTAACTTTAGAATTAACTGTTTTTATTCATTTTCTTGAAGTTAGTACATAGTAATTAGATTTTTACAAAATAAAGTACATTTTGAACTATATCTAATTGGAGTTTCATGGATGCGGCCTTATTAGATTACAGCTAACTTAATGCGGCATTCCAACATGAAAAGGTTCCTCACCCCTGGGCTAACGTCTATAATTCCCTGTTTTCTCTCTCCCGCCTTTCTTAAAAAGTGGCATAACATTAGCTACCCTCCAATGCACAGGAACTGATCCTGAATCTATAGAACATTTGAAAATGATCACCAATGCGTCCAAAATTTCTAGAGGCACTTCCTTAAGTACCCTGGGATGCAGACCATCAGGCCCTGGGGATTTATCAGCCTTCAGTCCCATCAGTCTATCCAACACCATTTTCTGCCTAATGTGCATTTCCTTCAGTTCCACCGCTACCCTAGATCCTCTGGCAACTGGTACATCAGAAAGATTGTTTGTGTCCTCGTTAGTGAACGTGGATCCAAAGTAACTGTTCAATTCATCTGGCATTTCCTTGTTCCCCATAATAAATTTACCTTTTTCAGTCTTCAAGAGTCCAACTTTGGTCTTAACTATTTTTTCCTCTTCACATACGAAATAAGGAACAGTAGATGCTGGTTTAGAAAGAGAGGCACAATCTCTTGGAGTAACTTGCACCTCTGGAGAGCATGGACAGGCAACATTCTAGGTCAAGGCCCTTCTTCAGACTGCTTGATGTAAGGGGGAGGTACAGCGAGAACTGGGTGTCCTTGTACACCAGTCACTGAAAGTAGGCGTGCATGTACAGCAGGTAATGAAGAAGGCTAATGCAATGTTGGTCTTCACAACAAGAGGATTTCAGTATAGGAGTAGAGAGGTTATTCTGCAGTTGTATAGGACTCTGGTAAGACCACATCTGGAGTATTACATACAGTTTTGGTCTCCTAATTTGAGGAAGGACATCCTTGTGATTGAGGCAATGCAGCGTAGGTTCACAAGATTGATCCCTGGGATGGTGGGACTGTCATATGAGGACAAATTGAAAATACTAGGGTTGTATTAATTGTAGTTTAGAAGGATGCGGGGGTGGAAGATTGCAACCTTCACGTGGTCCGCCGTTTCGACTAATTCAATCAACTCAACGTGCACAAACGGGAGATCAAATGGAACAAGTTGTCCAACAACTTTAGGCTGTGCACGCCACACAAAATAAGAAGAGGGATGAGGGGCTAGCTTATAGAAACATACAACATGATAAAGGGACTGGACAAGTTAGATGCAGGAAAAATGTTCCCAATGTTGGGCGAGTCCAGAACCAGGGGCCACAGTCTTAGAATAAAGGTGTGGCCATTTAAGACTGAGGTGAGAAAAACACTTTTTCACCCAGAGTTGTGGATTTGTGGAATTCCCTGCCACAGAGGGCAGTGGAGGCCAAATCACTGGATGGATTTAAGAGAGAGTTAGATAGAGCTCTCGGAGCTAGTGGAATCAAGGGATATGGTGAGAAGGCAGGCACGGGTTATTGATACGAGATGATCAGCCATGATTACAATGAATGGCGGTGCTGGCTCAAAGGGCCAAATGTCTTCCTCCTGCACCTATTTTCTATGTTATCCACACACACCCTCTCTCTGGCCCTCTGTCTCACATGCACACACACATACCCTCTCTTGTTCTCTCTCTTGTTGTCTCTCAGACACCCCCTCTCTCACACACACACGCCCTCGTTCTCTCACACACACTTCCTCTCACACAAGCACCCCTCTCTTGCTGTCTCTCACACAACCTCTCCCTTATCATTGAGCGCACACCCTCTCTCTCTTGCTCTCTCTCACACACTCCCTCTCTCACAAACTCTCTCTATCTTGCTCTCCATCAAACACTCACTCCAGCTCTCTCTCTCTCACACACAGTCTTCTCTCCCACACACAACCATCCCCCCTCTCTCTCACAGTCCCTCTCTGAGGATCTCTCACACACGCTCTCTCTCTCTCTCTCTCTCTCTCTCTCTCTCTCTCTCTCTCTCTCTCTCTCTCTCTCTCTCTCTCTCTCTCTCTCTCTCTCTCTCTCTCTCTCTCTCTCTCTCTCTCTCTCTCTCTCTCTCTCTCTCTCTCTCTCTCTCTCTCTCTCTCTCTCTCTCATACACTCTCTCACACTCACGTTCTCACGCACACAGGACGAACACATCCAATCGGTTCACAATAACCAACCTGATCTCTCGGTTGCTCAGCACTTCAACTCCACCTCCCATTCCGATTCCGACCTTTCTGTCCTGGGCCTCCTCCATGGCCAGAGTGAGGACCACTCTAAATTGGAGGAGCAGCATCTCATATTTCGCTTGGGCAGTTTGCACTCCAGCAGTATGAACATTGACTTCTATAATTTCAGGTAGTCCGTACTTTCTCTTCCCCTTCCCATCTCTCCCTCAGCCCACTGTCTCTATCTCTTCCTTTCTTCTTCCCGCCTCCCCCACCCTCACATCAGTTTGAAGAAGGGTTTCGAACCAAAACGTTGCCTGTTTCCTTCGCTCTATAGATGCTGCCTCACCCGTTGAGTTTCTCCATCATGTTTGTCTCCCTTCGATTTTCCAGCATCCGCAGTTCCTTCTTAGGCTTTTTAAAGTGTTTTCATAATGAAAGTTTTGACACATTTGTGCCTTATGCAACAAATAAAGCAAGTTTATCCTGACCTCAGTGTGAAATAATTTAATTTGGTTCATAAATTAAAAATGGAGATTTGCTGAAAAACAGAAAGCAGTCAAATTTAAAAGATAATTTTCCCAGCAGATTATATTCTGGGAAACCCTTAGAAGCTTGGTTTATGCTATTCACTGACACAATGTATTAACAATGTATTAACATAGTGATGTATTGTCTGGGCACAGCACCATGTTAGATATCTGTCTGAACTGCCTGTCCCAGCTAAGGACAAGGTAGTGGCTTCCATCTAAGTCTTACAAGCTTGTTTAAGTTCACAGACGGATGCCCCAAGATGGAAGTCATTTAAAAACAAAATGGAGTTAGTTGTCCTTCCGGAATGGGCAGCTGTACTGGAGTTGTGCCTCCCATGTTTCTCTTAGGCTACAGACATTCACTCAGATTTAGAAGGCGTTTCATAGATAAGAACATTTATAATTACACTAAATTTCCTTTGTTCTTTGAGTGGAGCCCGAGAAGCACTGAGCAACGTGTGTGCTCTTTGTAGATCTCGCCGCTCCTGCCTGACAAATTGATTAAAAAATTGCTTTGTTTAACCTTTAACAATGTTGTTGCTGAATGCTCTCTTTAAGAGACAAACTTTGACAACTGTGCTCTTTGGAATTCTTCAGAATTTAGGTTGTACTATCACTTATGAAAGAAAATGCCAACCATCTCCAGCAATGATCAGAAATTATCCTCGCCTCCATGCATATCTGTAGCTGTCGGGCAGTCGGACACCTCCCCAGAACTTCATAGATAGTTCCTGCACTTGGCAATATTATTTGGTGTTTGGGGGATGAAGCACGGCGGCGGGGCTACAGACAGCCCGTCACCCGGGTGAATCACCCAATGTTGGTGTCGGGGGGGTGAATCACCCCATGTGGGGGTCCGGGGGTGAATCACCGCATGTGGGGGTCGGGGGGGGGGGGTGAATCACCCTGGTGGGGGGTCGTGTTGCTGGTGCAGCATGGTCAGTGACTCTGGGTGGGTGGAGGGACCAGACTGTCCCCAAATCTGCCGCAGGTGACAGGGATGTTGCCGGGTTTATGGCACTATGTGTCAGCTGCCCGGATCCACGGCCCCACTCCCCCCAGCCGAACCACAGCCCGTGACAGTGCGGTGGGAACCAGCTTGGGGGAGTAAGCGATGGGAGGTAGCCAGCATGGGGGAGTCAGGGATGGGAGGTTGCCAGCTTGGAGGAGGAGTAAGGGGAATGGGAGATAGCCAGCTTGGGGAAGTAAGCGGAATGGGAGGTAGCCAGCTTCTGGGAGTAAGGGGAATGGGAGGTATCCAACTTGGGGGAGTAAGGGGAATGGGAGGTAGTCAACTTGGGGGAGTAAGGGGAATGGGAGTTAGCCAGCTTGCGGAGTAAGGGGGTTGGGAGGTAGCCAACTTGGGGGAGTAAAGGGAATGGGAGGTAGCCAGCTTGGAGGATTAATTAATGAGGGGTACTCACCTAGGGCGGTACCGGATGGGATGTAGCCAGTTTCGGGGATAAGGTATGGAGGTGGCCAGTCTGGGGGAAATGAGAGATGGGAGGTTGCCTGCTTGGGGAAGTAATGCCCCTGGAAAGCGGAAGGGAAACCGACCTCTCTAAAGGAGGAGGGAGGAGAGGGCAGAGGAGGTGGGGGGAGAGGAGGGGTCAGGAGCAGTGGGCGGCACAGGGCAGCGGGGAACGGCAGGGGCAGCAGGGACGAGCAAGGGGCAGCTGGGGGAGCAGCGGGCAGCGGCGGAGCGGGTGTCAACCAAACGACTGCAAGTTGGGCAGGGGTGGGTGTGACATCACTCGCAGTGTGTGGAACACAGCGCAGGTCACGCACAGCAGATCCAGTGTGATGTCATCAGCGAGACGATCTCGTTTATTTTCAAAGTTTTATCGGATTCGTGAACATTTTCATAAATAACGATAAATAAAACACAATTTTTTCAGATACAAACTGGACTTCAGGAGGAAAATCTCTACAGGAATATGTAACATTTTTACCATTAGCTCATCGTTTTTTCGATAAGATGTGATTACACACGAACATCGCACACATTTATAAATACATATCCAAGATTAGTGTTTTATAATTATAGAGGAGAGCTTATCAAGTTCAAGTTGGAATTTATTGTCACATGTATCAATTGAGACGAGAGTTGGTTTCAAACAGGTTTATTAACGTAAACGGTGAAGTCAACAGGAGTTCAACAACGACTAACTGAATAGGTCTTACCACAATGGTAATCGAATCAAGCCTGCTGGAGCATCCCGCAGAAAGCGCTAGAACAAAAAACCCTCCCCACAGTCACATGACCGAGGTAACTGACTGCAGGATACTACTACCCGCGGACACCAGCATGTGTCGCTACAGTACTGTGATATTTGAGTTAAAAAACAGCCATCTATTTTACTAAAAGTCTGTATTGCATTGTTGTAAAGTGTTTGCAAATTTGTTTCTCTTGCGTTTCAAAAAAATGTTTACACAAATGTTATTGTATTGGTTGTAATGAGTTGACAAATCTGTTTCTCTTGGGATGTAAATCAATGTTTACACAAATTGTATTGTATTGGTTGTAAAGTGTTTGCAAATTTGTTTCTCTTGGGTATTAAAAAAATATTTACACAAATTGTATTGTATTGGTTGTAAATTGTTTGCAAATTTGTTTCTCTTGGGTTTAAAAACAATGTTTATATAAATTTTATTGTATTGATTGTAAAGCGTTTGCAAATTTGTTTCTCTTGAGTTTTAAAATGGTTGCAACAGTTTTCGGATGAATAAAGCGTGCATAAACATTTTATTAGATCAGAACTGCGTTTAATTTCAAAATTGGCGCTCATTCTGTGATTTTCGGTTGATTGCAAGATGGCGCTGATTGCGTAATTTCCGGTTAGCAGCATGCTGGCGCTGAGTGTGTCCTTTCCGGATAGTGGCAAGCAGCGAGATGGCGGCGAGTGCAGGCGCGGCTGAATAATTCATGAGTTTACTACTCTATCTATGGTGAGTGTTTGTTAAATGTTATTTTGCTTCAGCAACAGCAGCCTGTACAGCAGCCTTGAAAGATTCCTTTTACACACTGTATATTCAACACCTTCTGAAGTTACTTGGCATTTTAGTATTGGGTGTGTGTGCGTGTGTGTGTGAGTGAGTGTGTGAATGAGTGTGTGAGTGAATGAGTGTGAATGTGTGAGTGTGAGTGAATGTGTGAGTGTGAGTGAATGTGTGTGTGAATGTGTGAGAGTGAATGTGAAAGTGAATGTGTGAGTGAATGTGTGAGTGTGTGTGTGAGAATGTGTGTGTGTGTGTGTGTGAATAAATGTGTGAGTGTGTGTGAATGGAATGTGTGAGAGTGAATGTATTTGAATGTGTGTGGGTGATGTGAGTGAGTGAGTGTGTGTGTGAGTGAATGTGTGAGTGTGAGTGAATGTGTGCGTGAGTGTGTGTGTGTGTGTGTGAATGTGTGAGTGAATGTGTGAGTGAATGTGTGAGTGTGTGTGAATGGAATGTGTGTGTGGGTGATGTGAGGGTGTGTGAGTGTGAGTGAATGTGTGAGTGAATGTGTGAGTGAATGTGTGTGAGTGAATGTGAGAGTGAATGTGTGAGCGTGAGTGTGTGTGCGAGTGAGAGTGTGTGTGAGTGAGTGTGTGTGTGTGTGTGTGTATGAGTGGGTGTGTGTGTGATTGTGTGCGAGTGTGATTGTGTGTGATCAACAAATAACAAATAGCACAAATAATTGCACAAATAATTTAGTCTTTCGT
Source organism: Raja brachyura (assembly GCA_963514005.1). The sequence goes on from CAUPSL010001101.1 coordinate 19,627, forward strand.
AGTTCAGAGCTTATTTATTGTGTTTAATAGCCTGATGGCTGTCAGGAAGAAGCTGTTCCTCAATGTAGATGTTAGTTTTCAGTTTACAAAAGTCGGACGTGACGGCAGAAGTCGGGCATCAGTCAGTCCACAAGCCGTGAGTCAGTCCAAAGGCCAGGAGTTAATCCCAAGGCAGTGAGTGTCCAGAGGACATGAGTAACTCGCTCACCGCATCCCCTCCCCCCTCCACTGACACCCCCCACCTCAAGACGCTGCCCTCCGCCTGGCTATAGGATGTGCCCTCTACTGAAGCCACCCACTTCCCCTGCTGGTGAACAAGCTCATGAGAGCCCCCGCCTGAAGCAGTGCCCCTCTATTTCGCAACACGACGTTTACCACACCCCCACCCCACTCTGACAGCCCCCGCCATAAAAAAATGTTTTGCACAAATTCTTCAGTGTTAATTAACAACTGAAATTGTCTTTAGGCTGCTTTTTCAACAACATGTCAGGAAAGGTTAGAGGTCAAGGTGATGTGGCCATTGCTGTAGCATCCTCTGGGATAGCAGCTATGTTAATGCGTGGTGGAAGAACTACACATTCTCGATTCAGGCTACCGATTCTGCAACATTGAGAAGAACGCTAAGACGGCACATTTCATGAGGCAAGTGAAAGTCATTGTTTGGGATGAACGTCCAATGATTACAAGAGAAAGCTTTGAAGCGGTGAACAGAACTCTTCAAGATGTCTTCAGCAACACTAAGCCTTTTGGTTGAAAGATGAAGGGAAATGTCAAAGTTTTCTTGAAGGATGGAACATCGACCAAGAATGTTGTCATTAAAAGCGTGATTCGTTGAGTGATGACTCCTGAGATAAATTCTCAGATTTTCTTTCTTAAAATTTGACCGCTGAATCTCTCTATATTAAAATTGTCTTTTTTATCAACAGGAAATAGTCATCAAGAGGCCGTGAGCAGCAGAACACAACAAGACACAACAAGAACGAACCTAATAATTCTCATCATTAACATTTAAATTGTTCTTATATTTTACGAGTCATTCACATTTGAAACTTTAATAAATCCCTTTTGCACTTTTGATGCCTGTGTGTTCTTCATCACATTGGGAAGCTAATAGGCAGGAATGGCTGATCTGTGGGATAGCCACTAAGAGTGCATAGGGGGATGTTGTGGGGATATGCACTGGATGTGTGTGGGGGGGGGGGAATGGCAAGCAGAGTGGGGGGGGGGTGAAGGTGAATGAGTGAACTGCCAGCGTACCAGGCGTGAGTGACTGCACTGTCAGCCCACGAGCCGTGAGTAAGTGAGCTGTCAGCCTACCAACTGTGAGCAAGTGAACTGCCAGCCAAATAATCCATTCAGTCCACCCTCTCCCCCTTCTCTCTCACACAGTCTGTCACCTGTTTTGGGCAGAATTTCTGGCAGTTTCTCAGCTGCCAGCCTGCCAGGTCCGAGTGATTGTACTGCCAGGCCTCAGTGACTGAGCTGCCAGCCCAAAATCCATTCGGCCCACAAACTCCATACTAGCCTTCTGGAAACCAGTACCTTGGGCCCACAACACTCATTCTAGCGAAACAGAAAGCGCCCCCCTCCCCCACTGGCCAGCAATATTGGAATTGGTGGAGAGGTGGAATATTGCGTTGGGTGACCAGCCCTCCCGTGTGATGCTGGGACCCAATGGGCCCCACTTAGTCTAGTATGTTTATACAATGGTATATGGTAAATTCAGAACACGAAAAGCGATGAAATTTCAGGATGCATAAAGCGACGATATTTCAGGATGTGAAAGGCGACGAAATCTCAGCACACAAAAAGCGACAAAAATTCAGCATGTGAAAAGCGACGAAAGTTCAGCACGAGAAAAGTGACGAATCTTCAGGACACAAAAAGCGACTAAAATTCTGCATGTATAACATGACGAAAATTCAGCACACAAGAAGCGACATAAATTCAGGATGCATTAAGCGACGAAATTTCAGGACCTGTAAGGCGACGAAATTTCAGCACACGAAAAGCAACGAAAATTCAGGACGTGAAAAGCAAATAAAATTCAGTACGTGAAAGTGACGAAAATTCATGACTCGAAAAGCGACAAAAATGCAGGATGCCCAAAGTGCCGCAATTTCGGGACATAAAAAGCAGCACCATTTCAGCACCTGAAAAGCGACGACAATTCAGCCTGCAAAAAGCGATGAAAATTCAGCACGCGAAAAGTGACGAACCTTCAGGACGCGAAAAGCAATGAAACTTTAGCACGCGAAGAGCGACGAATGAGTGAACTGGATGAACTGCACACGAAAATGCAAAAATTCAGGACGTGAAATACGACGAAATTTCAGGATGTAGCGGCACAAAACGTGTTGAATAAGGCTAGACGTCAGGCAGGTTCAAACGATAGTTTATTGAGGTGTTTCACGTTAGGTTGGTCCCCTAATTATATTATCATTGCTGCTGTAGCTGTGTGAGGCTGTTCTCTCGAACTCAGCTACCTGTTGACTGCTAAGGTCCCGAGGTGAGATAACCTTATTTAGCCCATGACGTCACGTGCCATCCCTTGTACCTGCTGACGATGGTTCGACCATCAGTGGTCTGTGTATAGGCTGACCACAGGACCCATTCCCCAGAACTGGTGGGAGGAATAGAATGGTCGAGGGTGACTCCTGCATGTAGGTCGGGACGGAGGCGCCCGCAGACGCAATCGATGCACCGCGTGAGCAATCCCGAGGTACCGAGTGGTGCGAGGTTTGCATTTTCGACACAAACGTTTTGCATTTTTCAAAGCAAACAACCTTTTTCAATTTCAACCCAAACTGTGAGATGTAGTTTTGTGCTCACAAGCACTACTCAGAGACTAAATCATGGAAAAAAGAAATGCTTTATTGAGACACACCCGAGCAAAGGAAGAACGTCTATTTTTATACAATTCAGTATACAGTTTTTATTGATCGGACGTCTCCCCTTCTGACCCTTTCCAATCAGGGTACTAAGGTTCACAATCTTCCAACCCTCCCCTCCGTGCGTCATCCATCATTCACTCTTCTACAACATCATATATCGCATGTACATTTAAATTAGGTTCCTTGTCATGAGGGGCGTAAAGTTAATATTCATTTATTTCATTAAGCATGCTCATTCACTTTTGCCCTAACCCCTACTTAATTGCCTTTGACCTAAAGACTAGCTTGTGTGTTGGCAGCTACATTCCTTACCTCATCTTGTTATTCTACATTGTTATCAACAGTTCTGAAGGACAGTAACAGTTTGTTCGAATCACAAGGTTGGTGATTCCAACTACACGCCCATCACAAGGTCGGTGGCTACAACCACTCGGCCCCTCATCATGATGGTGGTTTAATCATCTTATCCCTCACAATCCTCCCTTTTTCTTTTGCTACGCATCCTGTATTAAACCCCATTTCTAGACCTCCTGCTCTTCCAAAGCTAACAACATTATTTTTATCTCTCTCTCCTCTGGGTCCTCTCCCGGCCTCATTATCATTATCTTCTGGACGCCCCCTTCCTCCCCCATGGGGACTACAACTGCCTGCATTTGGCTTATACTTCTAGTTATAAGAACCCTGAGACATGGTATACAACAGGGGATAATGATCAATGCAGCTAATGCCCATAAAATCACCAGTCCCACCGCTTTCCACCAGGCTCCTCCCAAGATGTAATCCCACCATCCTGCTCCCATAATTGTGTTCCAACTCTGTACCGGAACATGTGCTAATTTTCTGATCCCTTCTGATATATCCATTACTGCTTGCCCGTTGTCATCTATGTTTAGGCAGCAATTAGAGAGGTTGAACTTTCTGCATACTCCTCCCTCTTCGGCTAGTATATAGTCTAAGGCCAAACGGTTTTGGTATATCGCTGTTCTCATCTGTGTCTGCTGCTTCGCCAACATCTCTAGTGCAGATGCAGTCTGGTTAGTAATTACTTCCAGCACTGCCTGTAGTCTTATGATCCGATTCAACATGTACACTGGGGTCCGGTAGCCCCAGGATCCGTCCTGTGCCCAAGTGGCTGGTCCATAATATGAGATGATTCTTGCAGGTGGCCACTCATCATTTTCCCATTTTCCGATATCCTTTCTTCTCTTCGCTCGGTGTAGATCGTCAAAGATAGGTGTTCCTAGCGACCGCCCCTCCTCAGTGGTCAACAGAAAAAACCCTGGTTGTACCAGTCCAATTAAACAAGTCCCACTCCATTTTTCTGGCAATACCGAGTATGCCTTGTGTCCGCATATCCATAGCAGTCCTTCAGGGGCCGGTCCACTAGAGGTAACATTGTTCCATATGTCCTGCAACACTGGGATTCCCTGGTAAGGGTTGTTCCCGGTGCAATTCCATAATCCAGTCGATTCGCTTCCATCAGTCTTCATCCAGATAGTACAGTTTCCTTCATCCTTTACAGTGGGATACCATTGAGGTTCCTCTGGTCACCACACTCGGGATTGATTTGGCCACTGGGTGATGATGCGCTGGCAGGGGCTGCTGCCTACTAGGATGGCATCCTTTACCCAGTGCCTAGCGATACACTCAGTCCCAACCGGGGTGTGTGTCTGGACCCATGCCTGGGGACTTCGATCTCTTCCCACCGTCAAATTCCACTTTATCAGGTCCCATACCTCAATGATAGATCCTCTCCATGGCCAGCGTGAGCTCATCAGCGGTCCTCCACAAACCCAACAGTTAGTCACATTCAGGGTTCTGGCTATCCGGAGGGCCAAGTCCACAAACAGGTTTCTCGGCACTTCCGGGATCTCATTCTGCTGCTTTATTGCATCATACATAGTCTGGTGCAGTTGGGGCTGGGAAGGTGGGGGAGGTTTGTTGATGACTGCTTCTGCTAACTTCCCTATCACTACCGCCTTAATTTTGTCTAATGTTTCCTCCCTGGCTCGGGAAGGGATGCCTAACTGTCCTCTCCTGGTCATGCAGACCCACTTCTCCCCTTTTGGGCAGGTAATGTGCCCAAAACGTCCTACATGCCCCTTATTTTCTACTACATAATACTCCTTCCCTCCGTCCCTCCGTCCTGACAAACAGCTCTAGTACTTAGGTCGTAGCAATCATCACTTACATGGGAATGATAGGTAAATGCTCTGATTGTTCGCCCTCCATATCTGATAGGATGGTAGCACTTATCACAGTTATTAACACTTCTTATAATGGTTACATACATAGTAATACTACAACTGCTCCTTTCATGCTGTTAGTTTCATACACTTATTTCTTACTGAAAGTTAATGCCAGGGGCTTATTCCCTGGTTTTACCATCCACTGATCGTCTTTCTCAGGAACTGACGGCGGGTCAACGGGTCCTTTAACCCGGGTCGCATGTGTCCACCCTTTTTCTTTTGTGCGTACTGCTGTCTCCTTTGTCAGCAATGCCAGGTATGGGCCAGTCCACCGGGGATGCAGTTTGTCCTCCTTCCAACTTTTAATCAGTACCCAGTCACCGGACTTTATAGCGTGTATTGGAAAGTCGAGTGGTGGACTTTGTGCCAGCAGTCCTTTTATTTTTAATTCTGTAAGGGAACGAGACACTGCCAGTAAATAGTTCCTCAGGAACACATCGCTGCCTTCGAAGGTCGGAGTGCCCTCTACCTTTCCAAGATAGGGCAGCCCAAACAACATTTCGTAGGGAGACACCGCAATATCTTTACGGGGTGCCGTTCGTATTCTTAATAATGCAATTGGTAAACACTTAGTCCAGGGTAGTTTGGTTTCCTCCATTAACTTAGTTATCTGTGTTTTAAGGGTTGCATTCATCCTTTCCACTCGCCCAGAACTCTGGGGGGGCCAGGGTGTATGCAATTTCCAATTTATCCCCAAGGTACTGCAAACCAACAGGTGAACCTTAGAGGCAAGATGTGTTCCTCGGTCGGAATCTATGGATTCGATGACCCCGTATCGGGGAATGAGTTGTTCTAATAATATCCGGGTTACTGCCTGAGCGGTGGCATTTATTGTGGGAAATGCTTCCACCCACCTGGTGAAATGGTCTACAACTACTAGGAGGTACTTCCACCTTTGTATTCTTGGAAGTTTTGTAAAATCTACCTGTATTCTCTGGAAAGGTCTTATAGCCAATTGTTGTCCTCCACCAGGGACAGCTCTCATTACCTTCTTGTTAACTCTCTGACATAACACACAAGCGGAGACTGTCTGCTTAGCCAAAGCATAGATACCTCGGCAAGCGTAGGTCCGTAGTAGTGTGTCACACAGGGCCTGCGCTCCCCAATGTGACTGGGAGTGCAGTTGTGTCATCAAATCCCTAGTTAATCCTTTGGTTAACATTTGTTTCCCATCCGGCGTCCACCACCTCCCATCAGTGGAACTCCGAGCCCCTAACTCATTCATTTTATCCTCCTCCTCCTGTGAGAATACAGGTATCTTTCTTACTCCTTCCCTTAATGGTATTAAAGACAACATCCTCACTGTTCCTTCTGTCGCTGCCTTTTTGGCGGCTCCGTCTGCCGCTTCATTTCCCCTTGCTTCTAATGAGTTCCCCTTTTGGTGACCCGCCACATGGACCACCGCTCTCCTTTCTGGCAAATGTAATGCTTCCAGCACCTTCTCAATTAATTGCTCATGTGCCAACTCCTTCCCCCTTGCTGCAATCATCCCCCTTTCTTTTCATATTCTCCCAAACGTGTGCACTACTCCAAATGCATATTTGGAGTCGGTGTATACCGTTCCTTCCTTCCACTCCAACAATTCTAACGCCCGTATTAAGGCATACAATTCACATGACTGAGCCGACCAACTACCTGGCAACCTGCCCGCCTCCACTCCTTCAAATCCTTCTCCTCCTATTATGGCATACCCACTATATCTTTTTTCCATTTATACAGCGGGAAGAACCGTCTATAAACCACCTTTCTCCCTCTACCAGAGGCTGCTCCTCCAAATCCTCCCTGCTCTTGGTCTGTAGTTCTATAACTTCGCTACAGTAGTGTTCTGGTCTCTGCCCTTCCTGCTCGTCGTCCGCCGAGTGTAAAAACTGGGAAGGGTTTAAATTCTTATCGGTCAGAATGGTCAAATCGTCTTTTTCCATAAGTATTACTTCGTACTTTAGGATCCTGGAGTCAGTCAACCTCCGGTTGGACTTCTGAGTTAGTATTGCCCGGACCGTGTGGGGAGTGGATACTACCAGCTCACCTCCAAATATCAGTTTTCTACTTTCTTCCACTAATATTGCTGTTGCTGCGACCGCTTGAATACATACAGGCCACCCTCGTGATACCGGATCCAAGAGTTTAGAAAGGAATGCGACTGGCTGTCGCTTCCATCTTCTCTTTTGTGTCAGTACCCCCAACGCAATTCCATTCTCCACATTAACAAAGAGATGGAATGGTTGATCGATGGACGGGAGGGTCAGTACCGGTGCGGTGATCAAGCTATTCTTTATTTCTCCAAATCTCTGTTCGTCCTCAGAGTCCCATTGTACTTTATCAGTCTCCTCACACAATTTATCATACAAGAACTTGACTTGTCGGGTGTAATTGTCTATCCATAATCTACAGTATCCAATTAACATGAGAAACTTTCTGATTTCTTTTTTGTTCCTTGGCATCGGCAGCCCGGTGATCCCAGCTATTATTTCGGGGTTTATTCGCCTTTTCCCGTCACTAATCAGGTGTCCTAGATATTTAACCTCCTGTTCTACAAATTGTAGTTTATTTTTGGACACTCTTAATCCCTTTTCCCCTAAAAAGTTTAAGAGGGTTATGGTTGCATCCCTTACTGGCTCTTCTTCTCCGCCTGAGAGTAACAAATCATCTACGTACTGTAATAATTGTGTCCCATCGGTCCTGGGGACATCCTCTAATACTTGTTCTAATATTTGCCCGAACTGGTTCGGGGATTCAGTAAATCCCTGAGGGAGCACAATCCATCGATACTGTTGCTTCCTCCGCGTGTCTGGGTTTTCCCACTCGAATGCAAAGAGGTCTCTACTTTCCTCAGCCAGGGGGCAGCTCCAAAAGGCGTCTTTCAGATCTACCACACTGAACCACCCATGGTTAGGGGGTATACGTCCCATTATGGTATAAGGATTTGGGACTACCCGGGTTTCGAGCCCTAACTACCCTATTAAATTCTCTTAGATCCTGGACCAGTCGGAACGTGCCGTCAGTCTTTCTTACAGGGAGTATTGGCGTGTTGTAGGGGGACATACAATTCTCCAATACTCCATCCTTCAGTAAGTTTTCTATAATTGGCTGCAGCCCTTTCCTTCCTTCCATTGAAATCGGATACTGTCTTACTTGTACTACTTCACTTCCTTCTCGCAAGGCTATCCTCAGAGGTGGTATTCTTAGCCCTCCCCTATTTCCCTCCCTGGCCCACACCTGTGAGACTATTCTTTCTTCATCTTCGGTCGTCAATTTATATAGCTGTACTATAATCTGTCCACCTAGGGGAGCCGTGCCCCTTCCTAATTGAACTTGTAAGTCCCTTCCCATCAGATTTATTCCTGCCTGGGGCACCAGGATTAAATCTTCCATGGCCTCTCGATTTTCATATCGTACCATTACTCCTTCTATCTCGGGAGCTGTCATTACCTTTCCCCCTACTCCAGAGATGTTGACTTGCTTTTCCCCTAATCCCATTCCCTCTGGTATCCTGGTTACACTTGATCTTTCCGCCACTGATTCCACCATAAATACCGTGTCTTCTCCTTGGGGACCTAATTTTAAGTTTACCAAGAGTTCATGTGTACGTCCTACACACCCCAAGGAGGGGAACCCCCGACCCCCCTATTCCTCCATCAGTGTGTACGATTGTACTTCATGCCTTATCTTTGGACATTCTCTTTTAAAGTGCCCTTCTTTGTGACAATGATAATACCGGGATGGCGCGGTGCGCCATCCCCCTGATACTTGTTCTTTATTTCCCGGGGGATCCCAACCTTGGTCCCTCCATTCACCCCTTCCTCTTCCTCGTTCTCTACCTCTACCTCTACCTCTACCTTGTTCCTGGTCACCGTAAGTGCCCAGCCTTCTATCACCTTTGTTGGTCTTTTCTACTACCTGCTGCACTGCTTGTAACATCATTTTTACTTTTCCTTTCTGTCGTTCCTCATCTCTTCGTACGTATACCTTCTGAGCCTCTGTTAACAACTGGTTCAATGGCTTTTCATTCCAGTCGTCCAATTTCTCCAATTTCTTTCTGATATCTGGCCATGACTTGGTTACAAAATTAGCCCTTAACAACTGCTGCCCTGCTCCTGAATCAGGTTCTATCCCAGAATACTGCTGCATATTTCTCCGCAATCTCTGTAAGAACGCTGTCGGGGCCTCATCTTTCTGTTGGCTGCTCTCAAAGGCTCGTTCGAAGTTCTGTCCCTTCGGAACAGCCTCTCTAATGCCTTTAATGATGATGTCTCTAAGATCCCTCATACTTTTCCTCCCTTCCTCTGTTAGGTTGTTCCAAGTGGGTGCTGTGATAGGATATTTCGCGTCTCCCCCAACCGCATCTGCACTACCCCCGCCCACCAGACTCCTTTCCATATTTTCATCCCCGCCTGTCTTATCATCTGCCTTTCTTCTGATGTAAATAAATTTCCCATGATCGACATTATTTCTTCCCAGGTGTATATATTTGGTCCTAAAAACAAATCCAACTGTTCGGCCAATCCCAAGGGATCCTCCAACAGAGTTTTCATTCCTTTTTTAAAGCTCCGCACCTCCGAACTTGTGAGGGGCACATTCACATATCCCAGTCCGCCCACATTCCCCCCTAAAGGAACTTCTCTAAGGGGTTTCATCTGGTATGTCTTCCTTGTTACTTGGTTTGGCACCAAGTTTTTTGATCTGGTCACTCGATAATTGTCAGAAAGAGGAGGGTCCTCACTCGGGCCCTGGTAGGATGCAGGGTTCAATTTTCCCACCCCAGCCTTCTCCTCAGTGTCCCCGTCTCCGTCCTCTTCTTTGAAAGTTTGGGGTCCCTGGTTCTGGCCCGCCCTCACGGGAGGAGCAGATGCCCTGACCACGGGGGTTCTTTGGGTTGGTACGGAGGACGGGATGATTTGCACAGGCAGCCCCTGCGCCAATGGTGGCAGGGGCTGTGGCTGTGGGTTCATATATGGGGAGGGTAGGCGCCATAGGTGACCGTCATCAGGATGACCATGGTGAGGTTCATACTTCTTTTCCTTTGTTTTTAGTGAGTACATCCCATTGTAGGGTATCCAACAGTGGGCGTAATCTATTTCTATCTGATTTAATGGTTCTTTCTTATCTACGAATATTTTCAAGGCCTGTTTTACCCAATCCTCATTGGATCCCAACCTTGGCCACCGCACCGAACTCCCTTTTAATGGGTTCCTTTGGCCATTCAAAGTAACAATACTTTATCATGACTGTCTTACTTTTACCCTGAGTCCCCCCCTCACCCCATCCGTGCAACGTCCGCCCCAATGGACTATCAGGCGGAATGTGCGGCTCTTCAACATTTTGAGCCTTTTTCCCCGGGCCCTTACTTTGCCCGTTCCGGTTACCCATCCCTGTCAGACCTTTTCCCGTCCAACAGAACCCAATCGCCCGAGTGATACTTAATAGTCAATTTTCTTACCCGGGTCCTGTGCACAGGAATTGCTCGATTGATTGATCCCTTTCACCGGATTCCCTCTTGTTCCCAGAGTCTCTTGTCCGAATATCACTCGCTCAAACCGCTGACGGCAAGCAAGGAGTTCAGAGACTGTTGAAATCAACAGGGTGCACCTTCTCTTCCTTTCGTGCCTCCGTCAAGCGGCCGGAGTGGCGATCCCGGACAGCCCCCAACTTGTGAGATGTAGTTTTGTGTTCACAATCACTACTCAGAGACTAAATCATGAGAACAAGAAATGTTTTATTGCAAGTCTGCAGAATTGGGTGCCTCTCCAAATTGAGACACACCCGAGCAAAGGAAGAACATCTATTTTTATACAATTCAGTATACAGTCTTTATTGATCGGACGCCTCCCCTTCTGACCCTTTCCAATCATGGTACTAAGGTTCACAATCTTCCAACCCTCCCCTCCGTGCGTCATCAATCATTCACTCTTCTACATCATATATCGCATGTACATTTAAATTAGGTTATTTGTCATGAGGGGCGTAAAGTTAATATTCATTTATTTCATTAAGCATGCTCAGTTGCTTTTGCCCTAACCTACTTAATAGCCTTTGACCTAAAAACTAGCTTCTGTGTTGTCAGCTACATTCCTTACCTCATCTTGTTATTCTACATTGTTATCAACAGCTCTGAAGGACAGTAACGGTTTGTTCGAATCACAAGGTTGGTGATTCCAACTACTCGGCCCATCACAAGGTCGGTGGGTACAACCACTCGGCCCCTCATCATGATGGTGGTTTAATCATCTTATCCCTCACAGCCCTCTCCCTGCCAGTCTCTCCTCTCCCCCACTCTCTCCGCACTTCGCTCTGTCTCTCTCCGTCTCTTTCTCGCTCCGCATTCTCTCTCCCTCCCCTTGCCTATTTTCTCTCCTCCACCG
>CAUPSL010001102.1:0-26658 GCA_963514005.1 Raja brachyura
TTTTAGATGACAGCATTTAAATGACATTTGGACAGGTACATGGATGGGAAAGGATAGGAGGGGTATGGACCAAATGTGGGCAGGTGGGACTAGTGCAGACGGGGCATGTTGGTTGGCACGCACGATTTGGGCCAAAGGGCCTGTTTCCACTTTGTATGACACTCTAATTAGACAATATTATCAATAACTCACAGACAACAGCTTTGATATAAAAATTCAACTGCTTTTTTATTCTGTTAAATAATCATTGGAATACATAATTTACAGTTTATATTTGATCACTAGCCTTTACACAGCAGGAGGGGTGAGCATATTTGTTACATCATAACTTGTTAAATATTACTCTAGAATCAAGACTGACGTCAAAACGACTTTTTATTAGGTTGTTTTCAAAGGAAACAATACCATTGTAGGTGTAAAGTAATGAGCTTACACTGAGGGGCAAACTCCAATGCTGATGGTAGACACAAGACCTGTGTTATACACAGAGTGCTGGAGTAACTCAGCGGGTCAGGCAGCATCTGTGGAGAACATGGATAGGTGACGTTTCACAGAGTGCTGGAGTAACTCAGCGGGTCAGGCAGCATCTGTGGAGAACATGGATAGGTGACGTTTCACAGAGTGCTGGAGTAACTCAGCGGGTCAGGCAGCATCTGTGGAGAACATGGATAGGTGACATTTCGAGTCGAGACCCTTCATCAGACTTGGTGGAGGGGGAAACTAGAGGTATGTGGAAGGGTAAGGTATGAAAATTACACATAGGGGGTGGAGCAGACCTCAGGGCGAGGTGCTGGCTGGTTCATAGAAACATAGAAACATAGAAAATAGGTGCAGGAGTAGGCCATTCGGCCCTTCGAGCCTGCACCGCCATTCAATGTGATCATGGCTGATCATCCAACTCAGTATCCCGTACCTGCCTTCTCTCCATACCCCCTGATCCCTTTAGCCACAAGTGCCACATCTAACGCCCTCTTAAATATAGCCAATGAACTGGCCTCAACTACCTTCTGTGGCAGAGAATTCCAGAGACTCACCACTCTCTGTGTAAAGAATGTTTTCCTCATTTCGGTCCTAAAGGAATTCCCCCTTATCCTTAGACTGTGACCCCTTGTTCTGGACTCCCCCAACATCGGGAACAATCTTCCAGCATCTAGCTTGTCCAACCCCTTAAGAATTTTGTAGGTTTCTATAAGATCCCCCCTCAATCTTCTAAATTCCATCGAGTACAAACCGAGTCTATCCAATCTTTCCTCATATGAAAGTCCTGACATCCCAGGAATCAGTCTGGTGAATCTTCTCTGTACCCCCTCTATGGCAAGGATGTCTTTCCTCAGATTTGGAGACCAAAACTGTACGCAGTACTCCAGGTGTGGCCTCACCAAAACCCTGTACAACTGCAGTAGAACCTCCCTGCTCCTATACTCAAATCCTTTCGCTATGAATGCTAACATACCATTTGCTTTCTTCACTGCCTGCTGCACCTGCATGCCTACTTTCAATGACTGGTGTACCATGACACCCAGGTCTCGTTGCATCTCCCCCTTACCTAATCTGCCACCATTCAGATAATAGTCTACCCTCATGTTTTTGCCACCAAAGTGGATAACCTCACATTTATCCACATTGTACTGCATCTGCCATGCATCTGCCCATTCACTCAGCCTATCCAAATCACCCTGCAGCCTCCAAGCATCCTCCTCACACCTAACTATACCCCCCAGCTTGGTATCATCTGCAAATTTGGAGATGTTGCATTGAATTCCCTCGTCCAAATCATTAATATATATTGTAAATAGCTGGGGTCCCAGCACTGAGCCTTGCGGCACCCCACTAGTCACTGCCTGCCATTCTGAAAAGGACCCGTTTACTCCTACCCTTTGCCTCCTGTCTGCTAGCCAGTTCTCTATCCACATCAATACTGAACCCCCAATACCGTGTGCTTTAAGTTTGTATGCTAATCTCTTATGCGGGACCTTGTCGAAAGCCTTCTGAAAGTCTAGATATAACACATCCACTGGTTCTCCCTTATCCACTCTACTAGTTACATCCTCGAAAAATTCTATCAGATTTGTCAGACATGATTTACCTTTCGTAAATCCATGCTGACTTTGTCCAATGATTTCACCACTTTCCAAATGCGCTGCTATCCCATCTTTAATAACTGACTCTAGCAGTTTCCCCACTACCGATGTTAGACTAACTGGTCTGTAATTCCCCGCTTTCTCTCTCCCTCCTTTTTTAAAAAGTGGGGTTACATTAGCTACCCTCCAATCCTCAGGAACTACTCCAGAATCTAAGGAATTTTGAAAAATTATCACTAATGCATCCACTATTTCTGTGGCTACCTCCTTGAGTACTCTGGGATGCAGACTATCTGGCCCTGGGGATTTATCGGCCTTCAATCCGTTCAATTTACCCAACACCACCTCCCGGCTAACCTGGATTTCACTCAGTTCCTCCATCTTAGTTCACCACCCGGTCTGCTGCACCCTGGGTGGGGGGACGGAAGGAAACCCCAGGGTGGGGGTGGGTGGAGGGAGACCCCAGGGTGTGAGTGGAAGAGGGCGAGGTGCCGGCTGGATCACACCCCTGTCTGTTGTTCCACCCAGTCTCTCACGGCTGCCACACGCACGTACACGCCGGGGAAGTTGGGCAGAGCACATTGGATGCCAAAGCTGACGATTCCCGCCAGGAACCAGGTTCCTCTCGAGTCACTGCAGGCCAAGGGTCCTCCAGAATCCCCCTGTGACAAAGCAAGGCAGACGTCAAGTCAGGTTTATTCGTCACAAACACAAACGAGATGTGCAGTGAAATGAAAAGTGACAATGCTCGCGGACTTGTGCAAAAAACAAACAAACTAACAAACTACAAACAGAATGGAACAGAATCACATATTCTTTTACATATTAAATATTGTGGGTGGAAGGGAAAAGGGGGAAATAAACAGTAGAATGCTACAGTAAAGTTAGTCCCTGGTGAGATAGGAGTTTACAGCCCTAATGGCCTCTGGGAAGAAACTCCCTCTCATCCTCTCCATTCTCACAGCATGGCAACGGAGGCGTTTGCCTGACCGTAGCAGCTGGAACAGTCCGTTGTAGGGGTGGAAGGGGTCTCCCATGATCTTATTGGCTCTGGAGTTGCACCTTCTGATGTATAGTTCCTGCAGGGGGGGCGAGAGAAGTTCCCATATTGCGTTCGGCCGAACGCACTACTCTCTGCAGAGCCTTCTTGTCCTGGGCAGAGCAGTTCCCAAACCAAATTGTGATATTTCCGGACAAGATGCTTTCCACAGCCGCTGAGTAGAGTGTGAGTGGAGGACACTGAGTGAGCTGCTTCACCCTTTACAAAATAACGTCTCCTTTACATTCAATCCTAGGACATAGAACAGTCCCGCACAGGCACAGGCTCCTCGGCCCAATGTTGGTGCCAAACATGATGCCAAGACCATTATCAACCTGCGTGTGATCCATATCCCTCCATTCCCTACATATCCATGTGCCTATCCATGAACCCTGACTGCATGTGCCTGGTGCCTTTATAAAAGCCTCTTAAACACCACTGTCATATCTGCCTCCACCACTACCCCTGGAAGCGCGTTCCAGGCACCCACCACCAGTTGTGAAAAACACTTGCCCCACACACCTCCTTTAAACTTTGCCCCTCTCACCTTGAATTTATGTCCTCAAGTATCTTATAATCCCATTCCATGAAAAGGTTCTGACTGTCTATCCTATCTATGTCTCTCATAACTTTAGAAACTTTTCTCAGGTCTCCCCGCAACTTCTAGAGCTCCAGAGAACACAATCCAAGACTGTCCACCCACTCTCGGTAGCTAATACCCTCTCATCCAGGCAGCCTGCTCATAAAACTCCTCTGCACCCTCGCCAAAGCCCCCACATCTGTGACAACAGACAATAGACAATAGGTGCAGGAGTAGGCCATTCATCACTTCGGGCCAGCGCCGCCAATCATTGTGATCATGGCTGATCATCCACAACTAGTACCCCGTTCCTGCCTTCTCCCCATATCCCCTGACTCCGCTATCTTTAAGAGCTCTATCTAACTCTCTTGAAAGCATGCAGAGAACCGGCCTGCACTGCCTCCTGAGGCAGAGAATTCCACAGATTCACAATCCTTTGTTTGAAAAAGAGTTTCCTCATCTCCGTTCTAAATGGCTTACCCCTTATTTTAAACTGTGGCGCCTGGTTCTGGACTCCCCCAACATCGGGGATAGTGATAGAGTGATAGTGATAAAGACACACTGACACACAGACACACTGAGCATGGAAATAGGCCCTTTGGCATCTCCCTCTAAATCCATCCTATCCATCTACCGATTTAAATATTTCTTAAACTTTGCGATGGCATCTGCCTCAATTACCTCCTCCAGCAGTTTAGTCCACACACTCACCATCATTTGTGTAAAAATCTTACCCCTTAGATGTTTATTAAATCTATCCCCCCCTTCACTTTAAACCAATGTCCTCGTTCCTGATTCCCCTTCTCTGGGTAAGAGACTCAGTGTGTTTACCCGATTTATTCATCTCATGATTGTGTACGCCTCTATAAGATCACCCCTCATCCTCCTGCGCTCCATGGAATAGAGTCCCAGCCTATTCAACCTCTCCCTATAGCTCAGGCCCTCAAGTTCTGGCAACATCCTTGTAAGTCTTTCCTGTACCCTTTCCAGCTGGACAATATCTTTCCTATAACATGGTGCCCAGAACTGAACACAATATTCTAAATGCAATATCACCAATGTCTTATAAAACTGCAACATGACCTCCCAACGTCTATACTCACTATGTTGTTAAAGAAGGAACTGCAGATGCTGGAGAATCGAGGGTTACACAAAAAGCTGGAGAAACTCAGCGGGTGCAGCAGCATCTAAGGAGCGAAGGAGATAGGCGACGTTTCGGGTCGAGACCCTTCTTCATACTCACTGCTCTGACTGACGAAGGCCAAAGTGCCAAACACTTTTTTGACCACCTTATCTCCCTGTGACTCGACCTTCAAGGAACCATGTACCTGTACTCCTAGATCCCTCTGCTCTACAACACTACCCAGAGGCCGGCCATTCACTGTGTAGGTCCTGCCCTTGTTCAACGTCCCAAAATGCAACACCTCCCACTTCTCTGTATTAAATTCCATCAACCATTCCTCCGTCCACCTGGCCAATCGATCCAGATCCTGCTGCAATCGTTCACAACCATCTTCACTAACTGCAAAACCACTCACTTTTGTATCAAACTTCATAATCTTGCCCTGTATGTTCTCATCCAAATCATTGATGTAGATGACAAACAGTAACGGGCCCAGCACTGATCCCTGAGGCACACCACTAGTCACAGGCCTCCAGTCCAAGAAGCAACCTTCCACCATCACCCTCTGCTTCCTTCCATGGAGCCAATTTTCTATCCATTCAGCTATCTCTCCTTGGATCCCATGCCATCTAACCTTCCAGAGCAGCCTACCATGCGAAACCTTGTTGAATGCTTTGCTGAAGTCCATGTACACAACATCTACAGCTCTGCCCTCATCCACCTTTTTGGTCACGTCATCAAAAAAGTGAATGAGTTTCATGAGACACAGCCCCAACCTCCCATATACAGAACTAAGCTGACTCTCACTAATCAGCCCTTGTCCATCTAAGTGGCTGCATCTGAACATGAATCTTCTGCTTTCTCATCCTCTGGCTTTGGAAACCGTTGCTGTGGCCCCATCATGATTGAGCTTGATCTCCCAGCTCTAGTGCTGAGGACAGAACCATCACAGCCCCCCCACCCCACCCCACCCCACCCCACCCCACCCCATCCAATACCCACCTCCCCCCGCCCACCACCCCCACCCCACCCCACCCAATACCCACCTCCCCCCGCCCACCACCCCCACCCCACCCCACCCCATCTACTCAATACCCACCTCCCCCCGCCCACCACCGCCACCCCCCCCACTGTTAAATAAACGCCATCTCGGCTTTAATTCCAGTACACCTCATCTGCAACTTCTGTATGTCCATGACCATTCGTTATGTTTGTTGAATATAAATACAGTATATATGCCATATTTAAACTTTGGAGATACAGCGTTGAAGTGGGCCCATGGGCCCCTCCGAGTCCGCGCCGACCTGTGATCTCCACACAATAATACTATCCCACACACACTAGGGACAATTTACAACTTACCAAAGCCAATTAACGTACAAACCTGCATATCTTTGGCATGTGGGAGGAAACCGGAGCACGCGGAGAAAATCCACGCGGGCACGGACTCAGTGGGCCGAAGGGCCTGTTTCCAAGCTCTATCTCTAAATTAAAGCTACTTGCTGAAGTCACTCATTGCCGCCATTAATGAACACAGAATCTACATCATTTTTGCTCAGTAAATGTGAATAAAATGGTAAGACGGTACCTGACATGAGTCTACTCCGCCTGTTAATACACCAGCACACAGCATTCTCGGAGTGATATTGGATCTGTAGATATCCCTGCACGTTTGGTCCCCAATAATTGACACTTCTGCTTCTTGTAGGATGTTAGCAAGGGATCCTGGAAAAAACAATTTAAACACTAAAGCCATCACATCACTGAGGTGCAGCAGTACATTGGATAAAGGTATTACCTGTGTTATACACAGAGTGCTGGAGTAACTCAGCGGGCCAGGCAGCATCTGTGGAGAACGTGGATAGGTGACGTTTCACAGAGTGCTGGAGTAACTCAGCGGGTCAGGCAGCATCTGTGGAGAACATGGATAGGTGACGTTTCACAGAGTGCTGGAGTAACTCAGCGGGTCAGGCAGCATCTGTGGAGAACATGGATAGGTGACGTTTCACAGAGTGCTGGAGTAACTCAGCGGGTCAGGCAGCATCTCTGGAGAACAGGGCGGCACGGTGGTGCAGTGGTAGAGTTGCTGCCTCACAGCACCCGGGTTCCATCCTGACTACGGGTGCTGTCTGTACGGAGTTTGTACGTTCTCCCTGTGACCGCGTGGGTTTTCTCCGGGTGCTCCGGTTTCCTCCCACACTCCAAAGACTGCAGGTTTGTTGGATGATTGACTTTGGTAAAAATAATTGTTAAAAGATTGTCGCTAGTGTGTGTAGAATTGTTTTGTGTGTGGGGATCGCTGGTCGCTGCAGACTGGGTGGGCCGAAGGGCCTGTTTCCGTGCTGTAACTCTAAACTAATTTAAACTTTCTCCTAATTTCTAAATTCTTCTTTTGTCTGGATAGGTGTGGTTTTGGGTGAGCTTGGTGAGGATGCTGCCTATTCAATAGACAGTCGACGCAGGAGTAGGCCATTCAGCCCTTCGAGCTAGCACTGCCATTCAATATGATCATGGCTGATCATCCACAATCAATACCCCGTTCTTGCCTTCTCCACATATCCCCTGACTCGCTATCTTTAAGAGCCCTATCTAGCTCTCTCTTGAAAGTATCCAGAGAACCGGCCTCCACCGCCCTCTGAGGCAGACAGAGGCCCAGGAGCCATTGGTGAGGGAGGGGCGACTGAAATCCGTAACGTTCTAAATCCGTAACGTTCTATTCAATTAACTGGGCTTGAGGAAGCCGCTGATTGGTGGACTTGAGTACGCAGCTGATTGGCAGTCAGATTCCAGCAGTTTGTAGTGTACTGTACTTTGTATTTTGTATTGTATATTGTATTTTGTATTGTATCTAGGGTAAGGGAAGTATGAGCGCCAGGGCAGCTTACTGTTCTGGATGTCAAATGTGGGAGGTCATGGAGTCGGGTTGCCCTCCAGACGTCACATCTGCGCCAGGTGTGTCGAGATGGGCTCCTAAAGGACTGTGTTAGGAACCTGGAGCAACAGCTCGATGACCTCCGTCTGGTCAGGGAGAGTGAGGAGGTCATAGAGAGGAGTTACAGGGAGGTAGTCTCTCCAAAACCACAGGAGGCAGACACGTGGGTCACGGTTAGGAGAGGCAAGGGGCAGAGGCGGGTGCAAGAGAGTACACCAGTGGCTGTACACCTTAGCAATAAGTACTCCTGTTTGAGTGCTGTTCGGGGGGACAGCCTACCTGGGGGTAGCAACAGCGACCTGGCCTGCGGTACAGAGACCGGCCCTGTTGCTCAGAAGGGTAAGGAAAAGAAGAGGAGGACATTAGTAATAGGGAACTCTATAGTTAGGGGGTCAGATTGGCGATTCTGTGGACACAGTCCGGAGAACCGGATGGCAGTTTGCCTCCCTGGTGCCAGGGTCCGGGATGTGTCTGAACATGTCCAAGATATCCTGAAAAGGGACGGAGAGGAGCCTGAGGTCGTGGTACATATTGGTACCAATGACATAGGTAAAAAAAGAGAAGAGATCCTGAAAGGAGAATTTAGGGAGTTATGAAGAGAGTTAAGGAGAAGGACCACAAAGGTAACAATCTCAGAATTACTTCCTGTGCCACACGACAGTGAGAGTAGGAATGGAGCAAGGTGGAGGATAAATGCCTGGCTGAAGGACTGGTGCAGAGGGCAGGGATTCAAGTTTCTGGATCAATGGAACCTCTTTTGGGGAAGGAGTGACCTGTATAAAAAGGACGGGTTGCACTTGAACCCGAGGGGGACCAGTATCCTGGCAGGGAAATTTGCAAAGGCTACCGGGGGGACTTTAAACTAGAATGGTTGGGGGGAGGGACTCAAATAGAGAAAGCCAGTAGACAGGGTCTGAGGCAGGAGGCAGAGAAGGGAAGCACTCAGACCCAACATGTAGGGGGGAAAGAAGAAAAAAATTATAAACAGAGAATAAGAGGTGGTGGGTATCCACGGCAAAATCAAAAGGGACCACCTGTCAACATAATTGTATAAGGAGTAAGAGTGTTGTAAAATCAAGCCTGAAGGCTTTGTGTCTCAACGCAAGGAGCATTCGTAATAAGGTGGACGAGTTGAATGTGCAGATAGCTATTAATGACTATGCTATAGTTGGGATCACGGAGACATGGCTCCAGGGGGACCAAGGCTGGGAACTGAACATCCAGGGATATTCAATATTCAGGAGGGATAGACAGAAAGGAAAGGGAGGTGGGGTAGCGTTGCTGGTGAGAGAGGAGATTAATGCAATAGAAAGGAAGGACATTAGCTTGGAGGATGTGGAATCAATATGGGTAGAGCTACGAAATGGGTAGGGGCATAAAACGCTAGTGGGAGTTGTGTACAGGCCACCTAACAGTAGTATTGGAGTTGGGGATGGCATCAAACAGGAAATTAGAAATGCGTGCAACAAGGGTAAAACAGTTATAATGGGTGACATCAATCTACATATAGATTGGGTGAATCAAATGGGCAGGGGGGCTGAGGAAGAGGATTTCTTGGAATGAATGCGGGATAGTTTTCTAAACCAACATGTAGAGGAACCAACGAGAGAGCAGGCTATTCTAGACTGGGTATTGAGTAATGAGGAAGGATTAGTTAGCAGTCTTGTTGTGCGTGGCCCCTTGGGCAAGAGTGACCAGGGTTGAGTTCTTCATTAGCATGGAGAGTAACATAATTAAGTCAGAAACAAAGGTTCTGAACTGAAACAAAGTTAACTTTGAAGGTATGAGACGTGAATTGGCCAAGATAGACTGGCAAGTGATTCTTAAAGGGTTGACAGTGGATGTGCAATGGAAGGTATTTAAAGACAGCATGGATGAACTACAACAATTGTTCATCCCAGTTTGGCAAAAGAATAAATCAGGGCAGGTAGTGCATCCGTGCATAACAAGGGAAATCAGGGAGAGTCTTGTGGCTAAGGGGATCACTTGTGGCTAAGGGGATCAGAGGGTATGGAGAGAAGGCAGGTACGGGGTACTGAGTTGGATGATCAGCCATGATCACATTGAATGGCGGTGCAGGCTCGAAGGGCCGAATGGCCTACTACTGCACCTAACTTCTATGTTCTATGTTTCTATAAAAACAAAAGATGAAGCATACAAATTAGCCAGAAAAAGCAGCCTACCAGAGGACTGGGAGAAATTTAGAGTTCAGCAGAGGACAAAGGGCTTAATTAGGAAAGCGAAAATAGATTATGAAAGAAAACTGGTAGGGAACATAAAAACTGACTGCAAAGGTTTTTATAGATATGTGAAGAGAAAGAGACTAGTTAAAACGAATGTAGGTCCCTTGCAGTCAGAAACAGGTGAATTGATCATGGGGAACAAGGACATGGAAGACCAATTGAATAACTACTTTGGTTCTGTCTTCACTAAGGAAGACATAAATAATCTGCCGGAAATAGCAGTGGGACGGGGGGCAAAAAAGGTGCAAGAACTGAGTGAAATCCAGGTTAGCCGAGAAGTGGTGTTGGGTAAATTGAATGGATTAAAGGCCGATAAATCCCCAGGGCCAGATAGTCTGCATCCCAGAGTACTCAAGGAGGTAGCCACAGAAATAGTGGATGCATTAGTGATAATTTTTCAAAACTCCTTAGATTCTGGAGTAGTTCCTGAGGATTGGAGGGTAGCTAATGTAACCCCACTTTTTAAAAAAGGAGGGAGAGAGAAAACGGGGAATTACAGACCAGTTAGTCTAACATCAGTAGTGGGGAAACTGCTAGAGTCAGTTATTAAAGATGGGATAGCAGTACATTTGGAAAGTGATGAAATCATTAGAAAAAGTCAGCATGGATTTACAAAAGGTAAATCATGTCTGACAAATCTTATAGAATTTTTCGAGGATATAACTAGTAGAGTGGATAACCAGTGGATGTGGTGTATCTGGACTTTCACAATGCTTTCGACAAGGTCCCACATAAGAGGTTAGTACACAAACTTAAAGCACACGGTATTGGGGGTTCAGTATTGATGTGGATAGAGAACTGGCTGGCAGACAGGAAGCAAAGGGTAGGAGTAAACGGGTCCTTTTCCGAATGGCAGGCAGTGACTAGTGGGGTACCGCAAGGCTCAGTGCTGGGACCCCAGCTATTTACAATATATATTAATGATTTGGACGAGGGAATTGAATGCAACATCTCCATGTTTGCAGATGACACTAAGCTGGGGGGTAGTGTTAGGTGTGAGGAAGATGCTAGGAGGCTGCAAGCTGACTTGGATAGGCTGGGTGAGTGGGCAAATGAATGGCAGATGCAGTATAATGTGGATAAATGTGAGGTTATCCACTTTGGTGGCAAAAACAGGAGGTTAGACTATTATCTTAATGGTGGCAAATTAGGAAAAGGGGAGATGCAACGAGATCTGGGTGTCATGGTACATCAATCATTGAAAGTAGACATGCAGGTGCAGCAGGCAGTGAAGAAAGCAAATGGTATTTTAGCATTCATAGCGAAAGGATTTGAGTATAGGAGCAGGGAGGTTCTACTGCAGTTGTACAGGGTTTTGGTGAGGCCACACCTGGAGTATTGCGTACAGTTTTGGTCTCTAAATCTGAGAAAATACATTCTTGCCATAGAGGGGGTACAGAGAAGGTTCACCAGACTGATTCCTGGGATGTCTGGACTTTCATATGAGGAAAGACTGGATAGACTTGGCTTGTACTCGCTAGAATTTAGAAGACTGAGGGGGGATCTTATAGAAACTTACAAAATTCTTAAGGGGTCGGATAGGCTAGATGCAGGAAGATTGTTCCCGATGTTGGGGAAGTCCAGGACAAGGGTCACAGTCTAAGGGGGAATTCCTTTAGGACCGAGATGAGGAAAACATTTTTCACACAGTGAGTGGTGAGTCCCTGGAATTATCTGCCACAGAAGGTAGTTGAGGCCAGTTCATTGGCTATATTTAAGAAGGAGTTCGATGTGGCCCTTGTGGCTAAAGGCAGGTACAGGATACGGAGTTGGATGATCAGCCATGATCATATTGAATGGCAGTGCAGGCTCGAAGGGCCGAATGGCCTACTCCTGCACCTATTTTCTATGTTTTTATGTTTCTATGAGGCAGAGAATTCCACAGCTTCACAACTTTCTGTAAGAAAATGTGTTTCCTTATCTCCGTTCTAAATGGCTTACCCCTTATTCGTAAACTGTGGCCCCTGGTTCTGGACTCCCCCAACATTGGGAACATGTTTCCTGCCCTAGCATGTCCAAACCCTTAATAATCTTATATGTTTCAATAAGATCCCCTCTCATCCTGCTACATTCCAGAGTGTACAAGCCCAGCTGCTCCATTCTCTCAGCATATGACAGTCCCGCCATCCCGGGAATTAACCTTGTAAACCTACACTGCACTCCCTCAATAACAAGAATGTCCATCCTCAAATTTGGAGACCAAAACTGCACACAATACTCCAGGTGTGGTCTCACTAGGGCCCTGTCAACTGCAGAAGGACCTCTTTGCTCCTATACTCGACTCAAGTCATCCACAGTAGTCCGTACCTTCGTAAGTGAGAGAGCCCCATCCTGTGATGTAACACTGCTGGCCGGTGGGGAACACTTGCTCACTGGACGAGAGGCAGATCGGTTGGATGAGGCTGGAGAAGCTGAGTGGGCTGGACAGTTCCAGGACTGCAACATCATAGTCGTTTGGGGTGTTCACTCCGTAACTGGGGTGGACGATGATCTGTCTGATGCCTCGTTGGGTTCCCGTGCCCACTTCCACCGATCCCATGTACACTTGCCAGTCAGTTGGGTCGTTTTGGCTTCAAACAAAGAAGGACAAATAGTTCAGTTCTGAGCACCATGCTATAAGAAAGATGTTGTCAAGCTGGAAAAGGTACAGAGAAGATTTACAAGGATGTTGCCGGGAGTTGAGTGTGTGAGCTACAGGGAGAGGTTGAGTAGGCTGGGTCTCTATACCATTGAGCGCAGGAGGATGAGGGGTGATCTTATAGAGGTGTATAAAATCATGAGAGGAATAGATCGGGTAGATGCACAGAGTCTCTTGCCCAGAGTAGGGGAATCGAGGACCAGAGGACATAGGTTTAAGGTGAAGGGGAAAAGATTTAATAGGAATCTGTGGGGTAACTTTTTCACACAAAGGGTGGTGGGTGTATGGAACGAGCTGCCGGAGGAGGTAGTTTGGGCTGGGACTATCCCAATATTTAAGAAACAGTTATAGGTACATGGATAAGACAGGTTTAGAGGGATATGGACCAAACGCAGGCAGGTGGGACTAGTGCAGATGGGGTATATAGGCCGGTGTGGGCAAGTTGGGCTGAAGGGACCTGTTTCCACGCTGGATCACTCTATGACTATAGTGGCCCTCACACAGCAACAACCAGGATGGATGGAAGGATGCTGACAATGGAAAGGACGGGAGCAGAGGCACAAGGAACTGCAGGGGCTGGAATATTCAGAAAAACACAAAGTGCTGGAGGGTCTCAACTGGTCAGGTAGCATTTGCGGAGGGAATGGAGTGGAGTATATGAGGCTAGCACGACAAGTTATACGAGTGTGAATGTTCATCATAGAACATAGAACAATACAGCACAGGAACAGACAATAGACAATAGGTGCAGGAGGAGGCCATTCGGCCCTTCGAGCGAGCACCGCCATTCACTGAGATCATGGCTGATCATCCACAATCGGTACCCCGTTTCTGCCTTCTCCTCATATCCCTTGACTCCGCTATCTTTAAGAGCTCTATCTTATGCCCTTGTCCCACTTAGGAAACCTGAACAGAAACCTCTGGTGACTTTGCGCCCCACCCAAGGTTTCCGTGCGGTTCCCAGAGGTCCCCAGAGGTTTTTTCAGTCTCCCTGATGGTCGAAAGTGGTTTCCGCTTCTTCTATGTTAACATAGAAACATAGAAACATAGAAATTAGGTGCAGGAATAGGCCATTCGGCCCTTCGAGCCTGCACCGCCATTCAATATGATCATGGCTGATCATCCAACTCAGTATCCCGTACCTGCCTTCTCTCCATACCCTCTGATCCCCTTAGCCACAAGGGCCACATCTAACTCCCTCTTAAATATAGCCAATGAACTGGCCTCAACCTATCTTAAGCTGTGACCCCTTGTCCTGGACGTCCCCAACATCGGGAACAATCTTCCTGCATCTAGCCTGTCCAACCCCTTAAGAATCTTGTAAGTTTCTATAAGATCCCCTCTCAATCTCCTAAATTCTAGAGAGTATAAACCGAGTCTATGCAGTCTTTGTTCATAAGACAGTCCTGACATCCCAGGAATCAGTCTGGTGAACCTTCGCTGCACTCCCTCTATGGCAATAATGTCCTTCCTCAGATTTGGAGACCAGAACTGTACGCAATACTCCAGGTGTGGCCTCACCAAGACCCTATACAACTGAAGTAGAACCTCCCTGCTCCTATACTCAAATCCGTTTGCTATGAAAGCTAACATACCATTGGCTTTCTTCACTGCCTGCTGTACCTGCATGCCTACTTTCAATGACTGGTGTACCATGACACCCAGGTCGCGCTGCATCTCGCCTTTTCCTAATCGGCCACCATTTAGATAGTAGTCGGTTTTCCTATTTTTGCCTCCAAAGCGGATAACCTCACATTTATCCACATTATACTGCATCTGCCAAACATTTGCCCACTCACCCAGCCTATCCAAGTCACCTTGCATTCTCCTAGCATCCTCCTCACAGCTAACACTGCCCCCCAGCTTAGTGTCATCCGCAAACTTGGAGATATTGCCTTCAATTCCCTCATCCAGATCATTTATGTATATTGTAAATAGCTGGGGTCCCAGCACTGAGCCTTGCGGTACCCCACTAGTCAGTGCCTGCCATAGTGAAAACGACCCGTTTACTCCTACTCTTTGCTTCCTGTTTGCCACCCAGTTCTCTATCCACATCAATACTGAACCCCCAATGCCATATGCTTTAAGTTTATATACTAATCGCTTATGTGGGACCTTGTCGAAAGCCTTCTGGAAGTCCAGATACACCACATCCACTGGTTCTCCCCCATCCACGCTACTAGTTACATCCTCGAAAAATTCCACAAGATTCGTCAGACATGATTTACCTTTCGTAAATCCATGCTGACTTTGTCCAATGATTTCACCACTTTCCAAATGCGCTGCTATCCCACCTTTAATAACTGACTCTAGCAGTTTCCCCACTACCGATGTTAGACTAACTGGTCTGGAATTCCCCGTTTTCTCTCTCCCCCCCTTCTTAAAAAGAGGGGTTAAGTTTGCTACCCGCCAATCCTCAGGAACTACTCCAGAATCTAAAGAGTTTTGAAAGATTATCACTAATGCATCCACTATTTCCGTATCTACTTCCTTAAGTACTCTGGGATGCAGCCTATCTGGCTCTGGGGATTTATCGGCCTTTAATCCATTCAATTTACCCAACACCACTTCCCGACTAACCTGGAATTCACTCAAGTACTCCTTTGACCTGCAGTTCCCTGTTATTTCCGGCAGATTATTTATGTCTTCCTTAGTGAAGACGGAACCAAAGTAGTTATTCAATTGGTCCGCCATATCCTTGTTCCCCATGATCAACTCACCTGTTTCTGACTGCAAGGGACCTACATTTGTTTAAACTAATCTATTTCTCTTCACATACCTATAAAAACTTTTGCAGTCAGTTTTTATGTTCCCTGCCAGTTTTCTTTCATAATCTATTTTTCCTTTCCTAATCAAGCCCTTTGTCCTTCTCTGCTGGTCTCTGAATTTCTCCCAGTCCTCTGGTATGCTGCTTTTTCTGGCTACTTTGTACGCATCATCCTTTGCTTTGATACTATCCCTGAATTCCCTTGTTATCCACGGATGCACTACCTTCCCTGATCTATTCTTTTGCCAAATTGGAATGAACAATTTTTGTAGTTCATCCATGCAGTCTTTAAATGTCTTCCATTGCGTATCCACCGTCAACCCTTTTAGAATTGATTGTCAGTCAATCTTGGCCAATTCACGTCTCATACCCTCAAAGTTACCTTTCCTTAAGTTCAGAACCATTGTTTCTGAATTAACAATGTCACTCTCCATCCTAATGAAGAACTCGACCATATTATGGTCACTCTTGCCCAAGGGGGCACGCACAATAAGACTGCTAACTAACCCTTCCTCATTACTCAATACCCAGTCTAAAATAGCCTGCTCTCTCGTTGGTTCCTCTACATGTTGATTTAGATAACTATCCCTCATACTTTCCAAAAAATCCTCTTCCTCAGCGCCCCTGCCAATTTGATTCACCCAATCTATATGTAGATTGAAGTCACTCATTATAACTGTTTTGCCTTTGTCGCACGCATTTCTAATTTCCTGTTTTATACCATCCCCAACTTCACTACTACTGTTAGGTGGCCTGTACACAACTCCCACTAGCGTTTTCTGCCCCTTTGTGTTTTGCAGCTCTACCCATACCGATTCCACATGCTCCAAGCTAATGTCCTTCCTTTCCATTGCGTTAATCTCCTCTCTAACCAGCAACGCTACCCCACCTCCTTTTCCTTTCTCTCTATCCCTCCTGAATATTGAATATCCCAGGATGTTCAGCTCCCAGCCTTGGTCATCGTGGAGCCATGTCTCCGTGATCCCAACTATATCATACTCATTAATAGCTATCTGCACGTTCAACTCATCCACCTTATTACGAATACTCCTTGCATTGAGACACAAGGCCTTCAGGCTTGTTTTTACAACGCTCTTACCCCTTATACAATTTTGTTGAGAAGTGGCCCTTTTTGATTTTTGCCCTGGTTTTGTCTGCCTGCCACTTTTACTTTTCACCTTGCTCCCTATTGCTTCCACCCTCGTTTTACACCCACCTGCCTCTCTGCTCTTGTACCCATCCCCCTGCCACATTAGTTTAAATCCTCCCCGACAGCACTAGCAAACACTCCCCCAAGGACATTGGTTCCATTCCAGCCCAGGTGCAGACCGTCCTGTTTGTACTGGTCCCACCTCCCCCAGAAATGGTTCCAGTGCCCTAAAAATTTGAATCCCTCCCCCTTGCACCATTTTTCAAGCCACGTATTCATCTGCAATATCCTCCTATTTCTACTCTGACTGGCCCGTGGTACTGGTAATAATCCAGAGATTATTACCTTTGAGGTCCTACTTTTGAGTTTATCTCCTAGCTCCCTAAATTCACCTTGTAGGACCTCATCCCTTTTTTTCCCTATGTCGTTGGTGCCAATATGCACCACGACAACTGGCTGTTCACCCTCCCCCTCCAGAATGTTCTGCAGCCGTTCAGTAACATCCCTGACCTTTGCACCAGGGAGGCAACATACCATCCTGGAGTCTCTTTTGCGGCCGCAGAAACGCCTATCTATTCCCCTGACAATTGAATCCCCTATTACAATAGCCCTTCCCCTCTTTTTTCCCCCATCATGTGCTGCAGAGCCACCCATGGTGCCATGAACTTGGCTGCTGCTGCATTCCCCTGATGAGCCATCTCCCTCAACAGTATCCAAAATGGTAAACCTGTTGAGTAGGGAGATGACCGCAGGGGACTCCTGCACTACCTGCCTACTGCTTTGCTGGCTATTGGCCACCCGCTCCCTTTCTGTCCTCTTACCTTTTACCTGTGGCGTGACCAACTCGCTGTACGTGCTGTCCACGACTTTCTCTGCATCGTGGATGCTCCAGTATGAATCCAGCCGCAGTTCCAATCGTTCAATGCGGTCTGCCAGGAGCTGCAGCTGGACACACTTCCTGCAAATGTAGTCATCAGGGACACCGACCATATCCCTGATCTCCCACATGTTGCAGGCTGAGCAAACCATGGGGCCAATCTCCACTGGCATCTTACTCCCAAATTACTCTATTAAATATATATATATATATATATTTTTATTTTTTTATTTTTTATTAAACACAAAACTTTATTCTTTAAACTTTACTAATAAATACTGAATCCCTAACACCCAGAATCCTTTGCTCCCAGAATCCTTAGCATCCAGAATCCTTAAACCTGAAGGCAGATTAGTTCAAAAAATTCAAAACCGGCCACGACTAAAAATAGGTTGCCGTTTTTAAAGTGGGTAATTTTATAGTGGAAGCCGGTTGCGATGCTAGTTGAAGGTGGTTGCCGGAGGTTGCAGGTAGTGGAAGGTAAGACCTCCCTGGTGGAATAAAACTGGGTGAAAAAAAGGTCTTACCTTCCACCCAGAGAGTTGTGAATCTGATCATCCACAATCAGTGCCCCGTTCTTGCCTTCTCCTCATATCCCTTGAGTCCGCTATCTTTAAGAGCTCTATCTAACTCTCTCTTGATAGCATCCAGAGAATTGGCCTCCACTGCCTTCTGAGGCAGAGAATTCCACAGATTCACAACTCTCTGGGTGAAAAAGCATCTTCCTCATCTCTGTTCGAAATGGCTTACCGCTTATTCTTGACCTGTGGCCCCAGATTCTGTTTCCTGCTTCTAGCGTGTCCAAACCCTTAATAATCTTATATGTTTCAATACGATCCCCTCTCATCCTAAATTCCAAATTATACAAGCCCAGCCGCTCCATTCTATCAACATACGACAATCCCGCCAACCTCAATACCAAGAATGTCCTTCGTCAAATTTGGAGACCAAAACTGCACACAATACTCCAGGTGTGGTCTCACGAGGGCCCTGTACAACTGCAGAAGGTTCTCTTTAATCCTGTAGTTGTTAATTCTGGCCAAATTGGAGACGCCAGGACACTAACATTGAGTAAAGGGTTCTGGGGTGCTAGGCCATTTGGTCAATTTAAATGTGCCTTCTGCAGAAATGGGATAAGCTGCAGAATGGTGCCAGTTTGTCTAGAGCCCAGATAAGAGTTGCAGGGAAAGAATGGAACATCTGCAGATTCTGACAATTAGGTGTAAATTGCATGGAACGGATTGGGTGAATGCAAACCAGACATACACATTGTAAATATTGTTGCAAAGCTTTACTGCTAGATGTTGATTGGGTTAAGTGTTGAGCCTTGTCTGGGGTTCTTGAATATCCAGGCACATGTTGCATAATTCATCTCTGTTAACTTTCATCTAGAAACTCTGTCAGATACATTGTATTAGTCACTATATTATTGGGTTGGGGAAATGTCTATCATGTACTGTGTTAATCGATATCTGCTATTGGACTGTAAAGAGACCACCCCCATGTTGTTTGGCCCCTCAAGGTTCGGGGACCTATAAAAGGCCGCTCCCACGAGGTCCTGTGTTGATCTTCTGGAAGAACGCATGGGACTGCGTGACGTTTTGGAATGTCTCTGTTTGCACGAGGCTAGGAAGCTTGGCCAGTCAGATACAAGGATTGAACCCGCGGTGATTAGGTATAGTAGTGGGGAACTGTTATTGTGTTTTTCCAAAATAAAGATACGCAAGTGCTTGACTCAATATTTTATTGACTGAAACTAGAAAGGGAGTGGAAGGGGGGAGCTTAGAACGAGCTATTTACATAGTTTATTCCTCTTGGTATAAAGGCCAACGTGACATACACTTTCACCACTGCCTGCAGTTCCGATGGGGGGGCGTTACCGACATCGCAGCGGCCTCTGCCGTCCGTCTGTCTTAAAAAATAAATTGTCCCGTTGAGGGTATAGTTTGTAGTGGGTTTTTAACTGTGTATGTGTTGGGGGGCGGGGGGGTGGGTGGGGGAAACTTTAAAATCTGTTCCCTGTACGGGGACCCGACCATTTCTCTGTCAGGACTCTGTTGTCGTTGGGTCCTAGCACCGTGGAGAGGCCTCCAACCGGAACGACCTGGGGACTCCAGTCGCGGAGCCGGCAGAGCTGCGGACCTACCATCGCGGAGCTGGCCGGCTTCGTAGTGTGGAGAGCTGTGGTGGCGTGCTGCTGCGGCCCAACTTCGGAACTCAGAGGCTCCAGCCGCAGGTCCGGTGAACGGTGACATCAGGAGCTCACGGGTCCCTGGTGGGAGACCGCTATTCGGAGCTCCCGCAACGGCAACTTCTCCCGCCTGAATTGCGGGGTTGAAAGTGACCTGGAGAAGGGCCTTACATCGCCTGGCGCGGCTTAAACGGCCATGGGCCTGCTAGCGCCCGCCAGGGGCTCTAACATCAAGACCCGGAGCAGGGCCTTACATCGCCCGGCACGGCTTTAAATGGCCACGGGACTTGCTAGCTCCAGCCGGGGGCTTTGACATCGGGAAAGAAATGGAGAACAGGGGAGAGACAAGACTTTGCCTTCTGTCACAGTGAAGAGGAGATTCACTGTGATGGATGTTTGTGTAAATTGTGTTGGTGTGTGTCTTGGTTCTTTTCTTGTTGTATGACTGCAGAAACCAAATTTTGTTTGAACTTCATGTGAGGTTCAAATGGCAAATAAACGGTATTGTATACCTGCACGCTTACTATCATTGACTGATGAACAAAGACCCCCAGATCCCGTTGTGCTTCCCCTTTTCCCACCTTGACACCATTTAGATAGTAATCTGCCCTCTTGTTTTTGCCACTAAAGTGGATAACCTCACATTTATCGACATTTAACTGCATCTGCCATGCATCTGCCCACTCACCCAATCTGTCCAAGTCATCCTGCATTCTCATAGCATCCTCCTCACAGTTCAAAACATCAAAAACAGGAAGGCAGTTAACTATCTAAATGGTGTCAAGTTGGGAAAGGGAAGTACAACGGGATCTGGGGGTCCTTGTACATCAGTCTATGAAAGTAAGCATGCAGGTACAGCAGGCAGTGAAGAAAGCGAATGGCATGTTGGCCTTTATTACAAGAGGAGTCGAGTATAAGACCAAAGAGGTCCTTCTGCAGTTGTACAGGGCCCTAGTGAGACCACACCTGGAGTGTCGTGTGCAGTTTTGGTCCCCTAATTTGAGAACAGACATTCTTGTTATTAAGGGAGTGCAGTGTAGGTTTACAAGGTTAATTCCCAGGATGGTATGACTGTAATATATGCTGAGAGAATGGAGTGGCTGGGCTTGTACGCTCTGGAGTTTAGAAGAATGAGCGGGGATCTTATTGAAACATATAAGATTGTTAAAGGTTTGGACACGCTAGAGGCAGGAAACATGTTCCTGATGTTAGGGGAGTCCAGAAGCAGGGGCCACAGTTTAAGAATTAGAACGGAGACGAGAAAACACTTTTTCTCACAGAGAGCTGTGAGTCTGTGGAATTCTCTGCCTCAGAGGGTGGTGGAGGCCAGTTCTCTGGATACTTTCAAGAGAGAGCTAGATAGCTCTTAAAGATAGTGGAATCAGGGGATATGGGAAGAAGGCAGGAACGAGGTAGTGATTGGGGATGATCAGCCATGATCACATTGAATGTCGGTACTTGCTCGAAGGGCCGAATGGCCTACTCCTGCACCTATTGTCTATTGTCTATTCACACTGCCACCCAGCTATGCATCATCTGCAAATTTGCTAATGTCACTTTTAAGCCCTTCATCTAAATCATTGATGTATATTGTAAATAGTTGCGGTCCCAGCACCGAGCCTTGAGGTACCCCACTAGTCACTAGCCAATCGGAAAGGGACCCGTTAATCCCTACTCTTTGTTTCCTGTCTGCCAACCAATTTTCTATCCATGTCAGCACTCTAACCCAATACCATTTGCACTAATTTTGCCCATTAATCTCCTATCTGGGACCTTATCAAAGGCTTTCTGAAAGTCCAGGTACACTACATCCACTGGCCCTCCCTTGTCCATTTTCCCAGTTACATCCTCAAAAAATTCCAGAAGATTAGTCAAGCATGATTTCCCCTTCGTAAATCCATGCTGACTCGGACTGATCCTGTTACTGCTATCCAAATGTGCGGCTATCTCATCTTTTATAATTGACTCCAGCATCTTCCCCATCACCGATGTCAGGCTAACTGGTCTATAATTCCCTGTTTTCTCTCTCCCGCCTTTCTTAAAAAGTGGGATAACATTAGCTACCCTCCAATCCACAGGAACAGATCCTGAATCTATAGAACATTGAAAAGGTATCACCAATGCATCCACGATTTCTAGAACCATTTCCTTAAGTACCCTGGGATGCAGACCATCAGGCCCTGGGGATTTATCAGCCTTCAGTCCCATCAGTCTACCCAACACCATTTCCTGCTTATTGTGTATTTCCTTCAGTTCCTCCGTCACCCCAGATCCTCTGGCCACTAGTACATTAGGAAGATTGTTTGTGTCCTCCTTAGTGAAGACGGATCCAAAGTACCGATTCTACTCATCTGCCATTTCCTTGTTCCCCATAATACATTCCCCTGTTTCAGTCTTTAAGGGTCCAAATTTGGCCTTATCTTATTTTTTCCTCTTCACATACCTGAAGAACTTTTGCTATCCTGCTTTATATTCTTGACTAGCTTACCTTCGTACCTCATCTTTTCTCCCCATATTGCCTTTGTAGTTATCTTCTGTTGCTCTTTAAAAGTTTCCCAATCCTCTGGCTTGCTTTGTTATACTTCTCTTTTATTTTTATACTGTCCTTCACTTCCCTTGTCAGCCACAGTCGCCTCTTACTCCCGTTAGAATATTTCTTCCCCTTTGGAATGAACTGATCCTGCACCTTCCGTATTATTCCCAGAAATACCTGCCACTGTTGTTCCACTGTCATCCCTGCTAGTGTATCTTTCCAGTCAACTTTGGCCAGCTCCTCCCTCATGGCTCCATAGTCCCCTTTGCTCAACTGTAATACTGATACGTCCAATTAACCCTTCTCCCTCTCCAATTGTAGATTAAAACTTATCATACTATGGTCACTACCTCCTAATGGCTCCTTTACCTTGAGTTCCCTTATCAAATCCGGTTCCAGACTATTGTTTGGGGGCCTGTAGGTAATTCCTATTAGGGTATTTTTACCCTTACAATTCCTTAGTTCTATCCATACTGACTCCACATCTCCTGTTTCAATGTCACCCCTCGCAAGGGACTGAATTCCATTCCTCACCAACAGAGCCTCACCCCCTCTGCCCACCTGGTTGT
The DNA here is from genome assembly GCA_963514005.1 of Raja brachyura. The sequence continues at coordinate 22,724 of CAUPSL010001102.1, forward strand.
CTTTTCGATAGGATGTATATACCCTAAATATTCAGTTCCCAGCCCTGGCCCTCTTGCAGCCATGTCTCTGCAATTCCCACAACCTCATACTTGCCAATTTCTAACGAAGCCTCAAATGGCCTAATTCTGCGCCTCTGTCTGGTGAGCATGAGGTTTAGGAGTTGCATGAGTAAACTTCCAAGAAAATCACTAGCGCATAAAGTGCTAATCATTGATGGGGGGTTTGCGCTGGTGCTGTGAATGGAGATCTGAATGAAGACATGATTGAAATTACTTTATAAAGCAGTGAGCGGCAGAGATGAGCCATCGGTCGGAGATGATGGAGGCTCCGCAAACGTGACTCCAGACCTGCAGGCTAACCTGCCACGGCCACTCGCCATTTGCTGCGTTGGTCCCACCGACAATTCTACTGGAAGTTGGAACTTTAATGCCACAGCCTGCAAAATATAGTCATGGTCAAGTATATTAATTCCAAAACAAGAGCATTAGAGTCTTACAGCATAGATACAGGCCCTTCGGCCCAACTCGTTCATGCTGACCAAGCTGTTCCATCTATACTAGTCCCATTTACCTGCCGTTGGCCCATATCCATCCAAACCATTCTTATCCATGTACCTGTCTGAATGTGTTTGACATGTTGTTATTGTATCTGCCTCAGCCATCGACCATAGAAGTTAGAGCAGTACCACACAGGAACAGGCCATTCGGCCCACAATGTTTGTGCCAAACATGATGCCAAAATAAACTCATCTCCTCTGCCTGGACATGATCCACATCACTCTAGTCCATGTGCCTATCTATCACTAGAACACCACTATCATAGTGGGGTGGGGTGGGGTCTTTGAATGGCCCAGGTGATTAAATGACCATGGTGAAAGGACAAATGACCACTCAGGACCACATGTTTCATGAGTAACTTGTTGTGGTCTCCACAGCAATGTATTCAATCTGCTCAACCTTCATTGGACCCAAAGCCATATGAGCCAATATTACTGGTGCGTTAGAAACATCAGGTTGATGAGAACTCTTTACATCCACCACGGTTACTCCAGATCAAACCCAACCAACCTCACCAAAAAAATCAATGATTAATATCTTGTTGCAGTTGTGAGAAGATGCTGTGTACACACTGGCTGACATCTTTTCTGTGTCAGAATAGTTCCTGAAAGTTGCCTTCACCTGAAAGCCCATCTTGCTGTAAGAGCAGGAATTACACACCTGTACTCGTTTTATACTGAGGATTTCTGCTCTACAAGTACATTCTTTGACGTTTGGAAGCTGAAGTCCAGTGGGCAGATGATGAATCTTACCTGAGGTGGGTTGTGTTGGGACGTCCGTGCTGGTCGCAACGATGGAATCTGGTGCCGCAGAACCACCCAGAGAAACTGAACAAAGGATGCAAGGAGCAGGCGTCAGAGAGATGGAAGTTGTACAAAGCTTGCACACGCATGTGGAAACCAATCCTCTTTGTTACACACCTCCCCCCCACTCTGCACACGCTTTCCTTTCATTTACACACCCAATGCCCTTTTGTAAGTTACTGCTGAATCTATTTGAACATCTTTCAATTTATTTAGTTCAGTTTAGAAATACAGCACGGAAACAGACCCTTTGGCCCATCCAGTCCATGCCGACCATCGATCATCATTTTAATTTTCCACCAGGAAGGATGTAAAATTAAAAATATAATACTTTTTAAAACATTTGAACAGGTACATAGAGGGGAAAGGTTTAAAGGGATGTGGGAAAAACAATGGCAGGTGGGGCCTCGGTAAGGCCAGCCACATCATCAAGGACCAGTCGCACCCCGGCCACTCCCTCTTCTCCCCTCTCCCATCAGGCAAGAGGTACAGAAGTGTGAAAATGCACACCTCCAGATTCAGGGTCAGTTTCCTCCCAGCTGTTATCAGGCAACTTTGGGGTTGTGGGGTGGGAGCGGGTTGGGGGGGGGTGGAGGAGGGTGGGGTGGGTTGGGGGAGGTAGTGTGGGGGTGGGGTGGGGTGGGGTAGTGGGGTGGGGGGGGGGGTTGGTTGGGGGGGTAGTGTGGGGGTGGGGTGGGGGGTATGGGGTGGGGGAGAGGGGTGTGTTGGGGGTGGGATGGGTGTGGGGGAGAGCTGGGGGGTGGGTTGGAGTGGGGTGGGGTGTGTGGGCTGGGGGAGGGCTGGGGTCTTTGAATGGCCCAGGTGATTCAATGACCATGGTGAAAGGACAAATTACCACTCAGGACCACATGTTTCATGAGTAACTTGTTGTGTTCTCCACAGCAATGTATTCAATCTGCTCAACCCTCATTGGACCCAAAGCCATATGAGCCAATGTTACAGGTGGTGCGTTAGAAACATCAGGTGGATTAGAACTCTTTACATCTACCACGGTTACTCCAGATCAAACATCACACCAGACATTGCATTTTTCATTCCTTACTTTTAAATATTCACACATATGTCACAAGATCTGAATAAATAATTAATTTTAGAACTCGGACTGAGAGCTTTAAAACGACAAAATGTTATGAACATTGAAATTCACAGAGGCACAGAGTCGTCAATGTGAAAACAGGCCCTTCAGCCCAACGTGTCCATGCCGACCAACATGCCCAATCTACATCTGTCCCACCGGCTTGTGTTAGGTCCATCTATATACTTTTAAAACTCTGTGTGTGTGTGGGTGTATGTGATTTTGCCTTTGAAACGTATCTCCATGAAAACCAGACCCAAAAACATGGAGATTTTTTACAATTTCGGTAGGGATTTAACTTATGATTTCATAAATCCACTCTTCTCTAAATTCACTCGATTATTTCCCCAGATTTTGAATAAAATTGTTCACAAAACATCAACCATTTTAAAAATCAAACTGCTGCATGAGTCACAGTGCCATCTCACGCCACCGCTGCCCAGCTGCTGACGTTACAATAACAGAGACATTTTTTACATCTTCTGGTAGAAAATGTCCTTATGGTTTCAAAAATTAAATCCTCTATAAATTTGGTCGATTATTTCCCGAGATAATTACTAACATTTATAACCAAACTGACATTTATAAAAAATATTAAGGTTGCACAGCTGCTTCCTGGCCCCACCCAGCCTGCCCCCCCCCCCCCCCCCAGTCTGCCAGGTTGCTGATTACATTGTTTTTCATTGAATTGAATTGAATTATTTCTCACTTAACATCACAAATTCTTAACATTACCTTTTAATTTCAAAGACAGTTTTAAAAAAAAATTGCTGTCTTATTGACAGCTTAGGTCGGACCCGCTGTGTGTGTGTGGAGGGTCCTCCCCCTGAATTCCATAGAGCAGCCAACAGCCGACACAGACGCTTCATTTCCAGAACATTCTGAACGCGTGATGTGTGGTTGCATTTCACTCTCTCTGTCTCCCCCTCTCTCCCCCCTCTCTCCCCCTCTCTCCCCCTCTCTCCCCCCTCTCTCCCCCTCTCTTCCCCCTCTCTCCCCCTCTCTCCCCCTCTCTCCCCCCTCTCTCCCCCTCCCCCCCCCTTCTTCTCCCCCACCTCCCCTGCCCTCCACCCACCTCCCCTGCCCTCCCCCACCCTCGCTCCCCCTAAACACCCTTCCCCCCCTCCACTCCACCCATCCTCCACCATCTTCCCTCCACCTGGTGCCCTCCCCACCCTCCCTCCCCCTCCCCCCCTCTCCCCCTTCCCTTCCTTTCCTCCCTCCTCCTCTCTCTCCCCGTCTCTCTCCTCCCCTCTCTCTCCCCTTCCCCCTCTCTCCCCTCTCTCCCCCTTCCCCCTCTCTCCTCCTCCCCCTCTCTCTTCTCCCATCTCTCTCACCCCCTCCTCCAACACCCTCCCCTCCCTCACCCACCCCTCCCTCACCTCGACACCCTCCCCCTCTGTCTCTTGCCCTTTTGTCCCTGCCCCTTTCTCTCTGGCTCGCCCCCATTCTCTCTCTGCCCTCACTCTCTAACCCCC